>BQNB010034458.1:21785-51591 GCA_026074375.1 Tanacetum coccineum
TCAAAATCTACTACCACGAAGTCGGCTGGAAACTAAAATACACCAACTTTAACGTTGACATCTTTAGCAATACCAAATGGGTCGTTAATCGAACGGTCCGCTAGTTCTAGTGTCATGCACGTTGGAGTCAGGTTTGGAAGGTTAAGCTTTACCAATGAAAATGGCCTGAGAATTAGTTAGCGCCAAGATCGGCCAAGGCTCAGCAACTTAATTCCATTCGGGAAATTTTACATGGAATAAGGAATCTTCTGTCGGGTCACCAAGTTTTTTCGGGTAACTTGTTAAGTTGACCACCGAGCAATGTTTGGTTTCCAAAGGGGTTCCTAGCCAACTCACTAAGCTATTCTTTATTTCCAATTAACGGCCTTTAAAGTTTGAAGCAAACTTGGGCATAAATTCAAAGCATCCATGAAACTAAAATCGAAACTCATATCTTTGAAGCTATTTGTAGAATTTCTCTTTTTGTTCATTATGCATTCTCATTGGCCTCTCATCATTTTGCTTCATGGATAAGGAATTGACGGTTTTGGGTTAGGCATCGGTGCACTAACTGGAGCGTTAACTGGCTTAGAAACTAGATTTTGGTTTTCAACTGGAACAACAGGAGGTTGGACGTCTTCGGTGATTCCGTTATTAGTAGGAAAAATCATGTCCTTTGTCACCTCGGTTCTACGTTCCACTACTCTAGGAGAAGAAGTAGGAGTCGTAGGTCCTTGATAAGCAGTACCACTTCTGGTAGTAATACCCTTCAAGTCTTCCTTCGGGTTACTAACGGTGTTACTTGGAAGAGAACCTGAATTCAAAGACGAAGCGATATTGGAATTTACGAACTTAGAAAGCATTTCCGTTAAATTTTTCATCTGGTTTTGTAAACCTTGGCCTTGATTTTGCATATTTCTCAATACAACATCATTAGCCTTGACATAATTCTCAAAATCGGTCTTTGAAACACTTGACCTTGGTAAAAGTTATTTCCACGGTTTTGATTGAAATTGGTTCCTCGATTTTGGTTGAAATTATTCCCTTGATTATGATTGAAACAGTTTTGATTGTTTTGAATCAGAGGAAAACCGGGAGGTCGGATTTGGTTTGCAACCATCGAAGGTCTAGAATTGGTATTTCCTTGATTAAAATTGGCTGCAGCAGCTTGTAAAACGTACTCTTGAATGTTTTCTCGATAAACATTGCCATCGGTGGCTGGACAGTTTCTAGAATGAGCACCTCCACAAGTTACACAACTCTGCTCGACCGCTTTTACGGGTACGGGAGCTTGGGCTTTTTGTTTGTCGATAAGCATAGTCTTCATCATATTCTTAAGTTCAGAAACTTCAGTTGTAAGAGCAGCAACATCTGGTGAAATTCCAAGGGTAGATGAATTCGAACTCACTTTAGCAACGACTGCCTTGTTTCGTGAATTACGAACCTTGGATTTACTCTCGATAATTTTCAAGCATTCACGAGGCATCTTATCCAAAAAGTTTCCACCCGCAGCAGAATTCAATGAATCTTGATCATTAGCATTCAAAGCATTGTAAAACGTATCTAATTGATGTAATTCTGAAAATCCGTGATGTGGGCATGCTCGAAGAAGATCATTAAATCGATCCCAAGCCTCGTAAAACGATTCGTCAAATCTTTGTTGAAATCTCGTGATTTCGTTTCGAAGATTTGTCATTTTTGAAGGAGGAAAGAATTGATTAATGAATTTTGAAACAAGATCATCCCATGTCAAAATTGATCGAGGAGGTTCTTTTTCTAGCCAAATCCGGGCTGAACCTTCAAGAGAAAATGGAAAAAGCATAAGCTTAATTGACGTGCTCGGGATGTCCGGGAATCTCATCGTTGAGGTGATCTTATTGAAATAACGGATGTGAGCATGTGGATCCTCTTTATCATGTCCGAAAAACTGCTTGTTTTGAACAAGATTGATCAAACCATGCTTTAACTCAAAATTAGCATTGATTTCGGGAATTACGATTGCATCCTCGTACCCCTCGGTGGGTGCTTGGAGCAATTCCGCCATAGTCCGGTTATCGGCCATCGGAACTAGGGGAGGATTAACAAGGATTAACTAAAAGGATGAATCTTCTAAATTGAAATGATGATGTACAACAGCGGTTGGGCTTCTTGTTGATAGTTTAAACAGGTTGCGGGATTGAGAACAGAGTGCGCAACACAAAGTAAAAAAAGAAAACTTTTAAACTAACTTTTTTTTATTTTATGTTAATATTATATTTAATAATCTATTTAAAAGGAATAAATAACGAGATAGACAACTTAAACAAATAATCAAATTTACTTCACGTCAAGCTCTAAAAAATTTTATTTTGAGATGTGAGACCCGTACTTTCGTAAATGACACAAAAGATAAGATTTTTAAATCTTTGATCTCGAGTTGGAACTACTAATGGATAATACCTCAATTGAAGGTATTATATGTTTGGTGTTCTTTCTAACCAACGTTCACTTATTCTTTTTTTTTATTATGGAGCAATTATTTATATTTATGATTTTTTTTGATGATATTTATATCTAAACAGAAAGAATATTATTTATAATATTTTGTTATATTATTAGTCATTTTTTTTGATTTTTTTTTCCAACACAAAAACAAAACTTTCAAAACGAAAGGGTCTTTCAAACTCACGTCCAACTCAACAGAACTTCAAAAAAGAAAAATCTTACTCTCAAATCCCGCATCGGCGCCCAAAATTGATTGTTGAATCCTACCAGAACTAAATTATACTAATATACATTATATGTAGGGAAAATTACCCCAATTTACCCTGGATGACAAAGTTAAAAAGCACAATCCTCACCAAGTATATATAAAATAATATGTATATAACACCAGGGAAAAGTAATGCAGTCCCGGGTCGTTATCCCCCCAACCGACTCTGTGAAAGCTAGAAACACTTTGAAATGTTCGGGTAAAACGATAAAGAATGGAAACAAAGGTTGAATACTGATACTAACTTTTGTTAAAATTCAACAAAAACAAATATATAACAATTAAGCACGATGACAAAAATAACGGTAAGACCAAAATATCATAAACTAAAAACAGTCAAAACAGGGACCCCCTTAAACTGGAGGTCAAAAACCCTAAAATCATCTAAAAAAAAAACCTAACTTAATTTTTTTCTTTTTTCATCATTAAAATGAACTCTAATTGACTTAAAAGTAAGTTTAAAGAAAACTTAGAACAACAACGGATTTAAAATGAGCCTTAAACAAACCACAGAAAAAAACGAAGAATGGGAACAAATCTCGTTCTTGTTAAAAAAAAAACGAAATTTTGCAAAATTAGACCTTTCGAAGCGCAAAACAAAAGTTTCCTAAAGGCAAAAACTGATTAAGATTAAAAGCAAACAATATATTCTCTATCTAGAAATAAAAGACTTATATTTTTTTGATTAATTTTTCTCCATTTTAATACATGATTTTTTTTAAAAGTTTTTAATGAAAATAAATGTTTAAAATACTAAACAAAGTATAAAATTCTAGAAAAATTTCAAGAATAGCTTAAACTAATTGAACCTAGAAAAAATAAGCTTGAGCAATCCGCAGCTTATAGAATAAGCGTCGAAATAACTATAACAGCTCATTAACAAAAATGTTAAAACTGTAAGAAGATTAAATGAGGCAAGAATAGTGCACACCGAAGAGTTATATTAGAAGCCAATAACATGGATAAGACAATGGGCGTAGAGAGTGGCCAAGGGTCTGGTGTTCACAAGTCCCAAAGGCTTGGTTTTATTGCTCAGTTTTTTCTTATTCTTTTGAAAACTTATAAAAGAAAAGTTGAAGATAAGCTATGAACAAATAACTTTTGTGAAGACAACTTTTTAGAAAACTCTAGAAAAATAAGCTAGAAATGCTTAACAAAAACCGACAGAAGCTACTAACACTAGTTTCTTTGTTTATTTAAGACTCAAAAGCGCTAAAATAAAGACTAACACAAAATTGAATTAATAGCTACCTATAAGACACTTCCTAAAAGCAATGAAACTTAAAAATATTCTTAAAAGCTATAACTAAAAGAGGCTAATTGAAAGTGCTTTTGACAAAGACTTTATGAAACACAAAGCTTATAGAGAAGAACTTTATGAAACAGACTAGCAAGCCAACATTTACTAGATTTTGCATTTCTGGATTGAAAAAGACGACAACGGCCAACTTGCCAGCTTAAATTACGAGATTAGGCAAATGAGATTAGATTTAGAAAAGCCAATTGAAAAAGGTTGATTACAAATAACCCGGCAAAAACTGAATTGTGACTAATTAAAAACCAAGATCCTAAAATAATGCGACTAAACCTGACTAAAAATCCAACTAAAATGACTACTTTGCCTTCTCGTTTCCGAATTTCTATTGACTATTACTAACAGCATCAAAGTTAGCGCAACTACTATGAAACAAACTATAAAACCTTAAACTAAACTGCATGCAAAAAACAATTCTAAATGCATATAAAACGTCTATAAAAAAAAAAACTGCAAACTAAACACAAATTTAAGGACAATATCAACACTAAAAATGATTTTAAACTACAAAGCATAAATGAATGACAGATTTGAAACCTAATAATTTGAATCTAAACCTATGAGCAAACTTTATTAATCCTAGCACCTAACTATACAATTAGACTTCCTAACTTTAAATAACTTACTTTAAATGAGATATTTAAAAACAAATAACACAAGAACCGGACACAAATGCAAAAGCATTCCTAACTTGTGTTAGTACGCTGTGCCAAACACCCTCTTTAAAAACACACCTAACATTAACACACATTTTTCGCTTATAATGATAAAACAATCTAACAATTGAAACCTATTTGTAAATAATGAACAGCTTTTAAACACACTAATAAGCAATCCTAAGCATACAATAAGCCAGAAACGATCTACTCTAACTATTATGCTAAAAAATTTTTTCGTTTTATTTGAGAGTTTTTTAAAAAAGGGACACACATATCTCTCTAACTAAAAGCTATTATTAAACTAAAACAAACATACAATCGAAACTAGTTTAATAAGACAAAAGTAACCACAAATATAATCAACAACAAAAGTAAGCAACAAATAAGCAAAAAATTAACATCACAAACTAGAATTAAAGAGCAGAAATGAGAACAATGAGGACTTCACAAAGAGCTTTTAGCTAAAACAAAAAAGCTGAAATATTGCTCAAAGAGCTTGTCCTATATCGTCTGGCTTATTGAAAATTAATAAGCCATGATAAAAGTCCTTATGCGGCTACTTCATTTTAAGCTCATCTTCCAAAAGTCCAAATTCCATAAAGCAAAGGTATTTAAGATGGTTTTTTTTTAGATTTAAGTAATTAGAGTGCTTATTAAGCTTCAATTTGAGCTAAAAGAAGACACAAAGAGCTTTGTAAGAGCTTATAAAGTCGCTTATGAAAAACAATAGCAATAACATCGATATAGTAAAAGTAATAAGTAAAAACAGTGATGGAAACAAAACTTAATGACGTTTATTTAATGGTTTAAAACGGATTAACAAGACTTGATAAACGAAAATATAACAAATGCTTCAAAAAGAAAATTAACTTTTAAACTTAAAAAATACAAAAAGCATTTTAACTTCTAAAAAAATAGCCGGAAAAAGAGATTCAAGAAAGATAGGCTAAAAAGATAATCTTGTGGGAAAGTGTGAGATAGGAGTCTGTAGATTCGATATTCCTCTTTATGAAAACACTATAAACACTTCAACTATTATTTGCGGAATCTATTGGCAGTTTACTCAATATAAAGAAGAAAACACAATAGTTCATTCGACCAAAAAGAACGATTTCTAATATCAACCTTTGAAAATCTATGCCTTAAATTGCAGATCCCTTAAATACAAATACTAATACTTCTTAAACATAATCAGTGTTTATCTTATTCTAATAATTTCTTAAAATCATTCTCCCTATAGATCCTTTTTTATAAAATATAAACATAAGGATTAAGACCTCGAGTAGTAGATAGTTCACAAGTCCTTGTATGACATAAACACTAATCAAATACTAAAATTCCTTAAACTAACTGTTTTACAATTATATGAGATAATATACTAACAAAACAAAAACCATTTAAATATAATCCTTGTAAAGATCCTTTATCAACACGGAGCAGTGACTATCGACTTTCATGACATTATTGGCAGTACCTTATGACTTCTCCTACTGTAGCATACTCTAACATTGAACCTTTTGCTTTTCTAGGGCAGTACGTTGACCTTTGGCTTAGCATTAAACTTGAACCGATCGTTGACTTGTATTCCTTTTATTCTTTTTTATTTTTTTTTCTTCTTTTTTTTTCCCAACAACTCAAATCCTCACCCCTAAAACTGAAGTAATTCTACTAATGCTATAATTGAACTTTATTTAAGGGATTTCACCTTGATAGTTTGGTCTTCTTTGTTCAGCATCATGATCTGTTATTTACTTGAAAGCATACAATTATCTCTAGGCCTTTTAAAATCTTTTTAAAAAAAACAAAACTTTTTTTTTTTTTTTATTTTTATTTATCTTTTCTTATTTTTTTCCCTTTGCAGCATATCATTTGTACACCAATACTGATTTGAGTAACACTAGAAAACTGAAATAACTCTTATTATATCTTAGAAACCTAAACATCTCTTTATATTTCTCTCTTCTCTTCAAAAATCTTTGTCTTTGCGCATCAAACTCACTATGGTTGTTGTAATTTTCTTACTCAGCAACATGTGTCTTCGCAAGCAAACGCAAAATAAATATAGGTTTTTTTATGGGTATTTACGCCTTTTTAATGAAATTAAACCAAGTGAGCCATTTACTCTTCTTTTGGCTATTAACAGATTTTCTTGTTCTTATAGTACCTAAGAAAGGAATCATAATCCCATTGAGTGAATCCGAAAACCGACTTTCAACACTCAAATCAATAATGGAATCCATAGTTGTGACTTGAATACTATAGACATTTGGGTAAGGTCATACCTAAACAAAAGAAACATAAACTGATTTGAATTAGTCATAAGAGTCTGTATTTTACACCACTGTAGAGATCAAATGAAAACGGAGCCGTTTCTAGCCTCAAACTTCACAGGCCTTAAATTAGTAATTAAGCCAACTCTCACCTCCAGTAAATAAAACAATGGTGAGTTGAGGACCGCAAATAGTTTTGGAGCAAAACAATTAAAAGCAAATTCACAAACACCACACCCAAATCAACGGATTTGAGGATTCACTTTTTTATAAAACTCTTTAAAATCTCTTTACCAAACCAGAGAGAAAAAGGGCCGTTTTGATTTGGACTAACTAAGAATAGCCAATAATTCAGTGTAATATATAAAAACCGATGGTGTAACTTTGATCCACAGACACATCAACATTGCTTGATTTATTAACAATTTTTTGGTTAAATTGTCAAACACATCCAAACGATTTAGAAATGACTTTTAAAATAAATACAAATGATTAACCAATACAAATTACCAAAACTGTTTGATATTTTTGGACGGGGCGGGGTTAGACTTAGAAACGTAGTATAATTCTTATGTTGTATCGACATAATAATATTATGTAATTGATATATTATCTTTTAATGAAATAAAACAAAAATATACCATTTTTGCGTTGTGATGGTGGTTAACCAACACACACAGTCAATCCCTTAAAAAAAAAAAACAGTTTGATGTTCGAAATATTGTGCCTTTAAAAAAATATTAAAAAATAAAAATAATAAACACCTTTTTGCACATACTCAAACTCAATTCACAGAATATATTCTTTCAAAAATAACTAATTTAAACTAACCAGTAACTTTCAAACAACAAGGTACTTTTTGTTTTTAAAACATTTTAAAACAAAAAAATATTCTACAGTTACTACTGTTAAAAAATAAAACAAAGTAAACTGGGCTATTTGTTCACAGTTAAGAACTGTTTATCAAAGGAAAGAAATAAATATAATGAAAATTTGATAAATCATAAACCTAGGTTGTATTTAAGTAGAAAATTGTCAACACATCTTCATTGTCCCACAAGAATGAACAGATGTATCAAAGTAATGGCTGTCTCATCAAAATTCTCATCTATTCAATCTTCAATGCCCAAATGATCTAGCATCCCTATCATACACTTATCAACTCAACTTCTCTTATAGAGATATCTTCTTTCTCCACTTCTTTTCCACCTCCCCCCCCCATCCACAAAATTCTATCCTTATTCTTATTATCTTGCTTTCCTTATCCTTCTTTTGTTCTTTTCTTCTTTCAGCCATAGCATGTGAATCATAGGAGCCGAGACAATCTTTCAACATCTATCCTAATCTCTAGTGTATGGAATTAATGCAAACGTAAGTCTTTCATACATCCTATATGATGTATGTGCACTACAAAACATCATAAACTCCTGAAGATATATACATAGAAAAAATGAAAAAACCCGCAAAACCCTCCAAAACATATGAATATATCCCCATTCGTACGTTTCACCATTTATAATTCTCATCCCATTCTTTCTTCGTCTTGAATGAAACAATATTCCTAAACTCCAACCAGAAAAGAGCCGGTTCTATCGCACCACGTATGATACGTTCAACACTTCTCAATAATTTCCCTTCAACAACCTTCCTAAAACGACCCCAATACATACCTATTTCCTTCAAAACACCCAGTAATTCACATCAACCCGACCGGTTCTCACCCCCAACTGAATAAAGGTTATAGGACAATCAACCTAGACACGCCAACACCAACAAAAAAATCAAAACCTAAACCAAAAAGTCCGTTTGACGAGAATGACAAAATTACGTGCAGCTCATTTCAATTAATAGTCCAATATCATCAACAAAAACGTTACAACTCGAGATAGGAGCATCACGCCACCACCAACCTCCCTACCACCCCCAATACACACACCGCCCTACACCAACGCCATCCTCATATCTATCCCCCATAAGAACGTCAAACAGCCAAAGCCCTGAAGTGATTATATGCTAGCTGTGAAAGATGTAATCCTCTCATCAGGTTGAAATTAAATAACTTGGTAGGCAGCACTGTAAATCAGTATGGTACAAGGAGATTCCTGTCTAAAGAGCAACTCTCTATCAATGTGCAGATCTTTTTTCAAAGTCTACATGTAAACTAACCCTAGATAAAGATCTAGGTTTTCTTTTCTAAGCTCATCAATTGTTTCCTTCTGTTTCTCAACACTTAGGCTTTCTTGATGGCTTCTGTCTCTTACTTCAGCTAATAAACATGTACTTTTCCTTATCCTTTTAAGAGTCTTTTTGCTTCTCTTATCTTCCTCCCTTTATAATACATCAGTTCCATATCTCCCTTTTTTTATTCTTTCCTTTTTTTACTCCTCTTTCTCTTTCCTCATGAATCACATTGGAATAAAGTCATTGAAAGGATCTTTATTACAGATATCTATATGTGAATAACTAGCCTGAGCCTTGAAAACTTGTCATCAACAATTCCTTCATCTGTGATACTTAAGTTTTTTTGCAATATTAATTTCTGTATCCTTGACCTTTTAAGAAATTCATCATTTGATTTCTTTCTTGAGCAAAGATGGAGGTTTTCCTCCTTCCTCAAAGTGGGCTTTGGCTTTGTTTTCTTTCAATATTCTTCAAACCTTTTTCTTTCTTCTTCTGCATCCCATTCAGCTTGAATTTTTCTAGCAACCTCCTCATCATTTGTAGTCTCCAATGCTCTGATTTGTTGAAGAGTTAATTTCTTCTTTTTGGGTTCTTCTACCAAGATCCCTTTGCCTTTGTCTTTCGGGTCAGTAGCTTGAGATGGTTGTTGAGGTTGAGATTGAGATTGTATGGGACCAGGAATGCTCAAACCTCTTGGTCTAGAAATAGCAACAAGAACTTCAGCAGCTTTAAGTTGTTCTTCAGATTCCATAACTTGAATTGGACGGAGTGGGCTTGAAGGACCTGCTTCATCTTCAAAATTTAGGGTCCTTGGAGTAATAGTACCCTGTCTAGCAGTACTTTGAGTTGTCTCCAAATCCAGTTCTTCTGTTTCTCCACTCTTTACATTAGAAGCTTCTTTCTCCTCAATATTAACTTCTTCAGTCTCATCACTTTTTCTTTCCAAATCAGGAGTAACAGCAGCATCTTTATCAACAATATCATCAAAGAAAGGATGTGCTGTATCTTCTTCTATTGAACATTGTGCACTCTTTCCAGGACAAAGTTCCTATCATCCTTATTTCCTCCCCAATTTGATCTGAAGAACACTTGCTTTTTAGCTTCTTTCTTCGTCTCTTTTGCTTCTTAAGGTTTTGATTCTCTACCCAAAAAGCATGATGCTGGACCACTGGCTGGACGAATTTGGACAGTTTCTTGAGCTTGGCTTTGAGCTTGATTATTTGTTTAGCTTGAGAAAGGGTTTGCCTCTTGAGTCTCTTAACTTCCCTGTTCAAAGCATATATATCTAAAAGTCCCTCATCTCCTCCAGATGTTTGAGACGCATCTGTGGGAGTATAATCATTGGGAGATTTTGGAATAGCAGCAGTACCTTTGAATGCAGCAGTACCTTGTATGGTATCATAACCTTGACTGCATCAATCTGTGTTAAGCATACCAGAAGAACGTACCTCTGTACTGAAGTCAGTACTTGAAAATGACAGCACTTTGAGTTGGAGTGCCTTGAGCATCCCTTGCAGAACTTGCAGCCCTAGAATGAGGACTAGTACTATGTTCTTCCTCCGCTGCCAATGCTGTTACTACCTCTAACATAGATGGAGTCAAGGGTGTAATCCTACACGAGAACTTAGGGACTATGCTTCCTCATGAATGTAAAAACCTTAGAAGGAAGTGAAACGGATGGTATAAAGTTCCTGAGGTCTGTCTACTCCCTCTAAACTGCTTGGTTTCATAAACAATTGAACGAACCTAGGATACATAAGAAAAGGAGTACCATTTGAAATATGTTCCCCTAGCCATCCCAGTTAGAATCATCAATGGAGAAATTAAACTTTTTGTTTGAGGCAAGACCTACAAAGAGCAGAGCAATGTTTTTTCCAAATTGTTTCCCATGAAAGTGCTCTTAGGACTTAAAAGTGGAGTAAGACATAGAACTAAATACTTCCACTGATTGTCTAAAGTAGAGGTTTATATAGAAAGTGAGTTGGCTAAAGTTACCCTCGTAGCAAATAACTCTGAGCAAGTCCCAAATAACTTGCTTAGGAAAGCAATCAACTCCATTTTCATCATCAAAGAGTAGGTCAGCTCGAATGGTTGCTTCAGAAATCAAAATCTTCTTGCCAGCTACCTTGGCGCGGATGTGAGGTACGTCATTGATCACTTTGAGAGAAGCGGTAGCCCAAAATTGTTGAAGCCATGGACCAATAAGATCAGGATCAACCAACAACGAGTAGTTAATTGAGCAGCCAGTGAGAAAGTCGATGATTTGATAAAAATCAGCATTCTGCGCCGTCTTTTCCACACACGCAATCATGTTGTGTTTGTTACAAGTGCGAATGTTTGCCATTTGAAGGGAAATTAATGTGCGTCGGAGGTTGTAATTTAAAAAAGTATGTATGAAAAGAGATAAAGTGAGAAAAAAAATGCAATTCAGTTGAGTATTTATAGGTTGTGTTGGATAACTATGAAGTTACCGTTGTAAATACGTTTTTAGCGCAAAAACGTACGTTTGACCGTTGACCGAACGTTAGAACAGTACTTTGTTGTCTAAGCAGTACTTTCTAAGACAAGCAGTACTTTGAGTTGGCTAAGCAGTACTTTCAACTTAAAAAGATGTCCAACTCAAATATGTGCAACGACAACCTTTCAACCTTGCAAACTATCTCTTCAAATCATCAAACCTCTGAAAAATCATTCATATCCTCCCCTCAAATGTAGCTAGAGTGCTTCCAAAAATCCAATCTAACCAAACCAGTACTTTACTTGATCACCAGTACTTTATATGTGATCCTCCCCTCAAAGATAGCTATGGGTTCATCATCCCAATTGTTACCACCAAAAAGTTAAATCTTGCCAAGTCAAAGCCTTTGGTGAGTAAATCTGCTACATTGTCATCAGTATGAACCTTGACCACATTAATGAGCCTTTTCTCATAACAATCTCGAATGATATGATGTCGAATCGTGAATAAGCTTGTCTTTGAGTGAAAAACAGGATTCTTCACAAGGGCAAAATGTGCTCGCTCATTGTCTATATGGATTTCAGTGTTCATGAAGTTAAATCCATAATCAAGTAGTTGATTTTGCATCCAAAGTACCTGAGCACAACAACTTGCAGCTGCTACATATTCTGCTTCTGTAGAGGAGATAGCCACAATTGTTTGTTTCTTGCATTGCCAAGAGACCAGTCTTCTTCCAAGATATTGACATCCTCCTGAAGTTGATCTTCTATCATGGTTGTCCCCAGCATAGTCACTATCGGAAAAAAGCTTCTAAATGAAAGGAGAGTCCTTAGGATACCATAAACCTAATTTAGGTTGATGTTGAAGGTACCTAAAGATCCTTTTGACAGCATGTAGATGAGAAACCTTTGGAGTGACTTGAAATCTTGCACACAGACAAACAGCAAACATTATGTCTGGTCTTGAAGCAGTTAAGTACATGAGACACCCAATCATAGACCTATAAAGATGTACATCAACATCTTCACCTTTTTCATCTTTTCCTAGAGATTTAAGAGCTTCAATGGTGTGGATTGGCTGGCTTAATGTTCTAAAGTCAAACTTGTTGAGAATATCATTCACATATTTGTCCTTGTCTTAGAAAAATTCCACATTAGATTGCTTGACTTGAAGCCCCAAAAGAAGTTGAGTTCACCATGGAACTCAACTTGAACTCTTTTTGCATAAGTTCTTCAAATCCTTCACATAGAAACTTGGTAGATCCAAAGATGATAACATCAACATATACCCTGTACCAACATATATCTCTTCAATCCTTCTTAAAAACAGAGTTTTTATCAATAGCCCATCCTCCTATATATCATGTGTTCAAAAGAAAAGTGGAAAGGTCTTTTTCATACCATGATCTTGGGCTTGATGCAGGCCATAAAGTGCCTTGACAATTCTGTAGACCTTGTTTGGATGAGCAGGATCTTCAAAACCTGGAGCAGTTTGACATACACTTCTTCTTTCTTGATGTTGCCATTAAGAATGCACTCTTGAATCCACTGATAGACAATGAAGCCCATGAAAGATGCAAATGCCAAAAGAGTCTGATTGCTTCAATTCTGGCAACTGGTGCAAACACTTCAACATAATCCACACCTTCTTCTTGTCTGTACCCTTGTGCAACTAGGCGTGCTTTGTTCTTGAAATAGTACCCCGTATCATTTCTCTCTTGTTTCTAAAAACCCATTTAGTTCCAATCACCCTCTTGCCTTCATGGTAGGCCACATAACACCATACCTCTTGCAAGCTGAATTGAAGCCGTTCTTCTTGCAATCGCTCAACCCAACTTTCATCTGCTAAAGCTTGAGAGACTTTCTTGGGTTCCTCTTGAGATAAGAAGCAAGCAAACAAGCATGTTTGCTGATCTTTGTGATTAGTTCTGTTTTGCTTGTATATGAAAGATAGCAAGGCTTGGTGTTGGTTTGAAGTACTGTCTTTAAGCTTTCTTCTTGTTTGAACCCCGGCAGTACTTTTGCCAATAATTGACTATGAGGATGAATCTTTTTTAAAAACGAATGAATTCTAAAGTGTGGTAGTAGAGTGAACATCCATAGGTAGTATCCATGTTGTTGATAGTCAGCAACTCCGCCTTCCTCATGCATCAAAAAGAGTTTGTTAGAGAAAATACCACCTTTTAGAATATCATCATCAGAGTCCGGTATGTGAATTGCCAGTACTTTGAGGAGTGTGTAGTTAGCAGTACTTAGAAAGAAGTACTGTTTGTCATGATCTTTTCCCTTTGCAATAGATATTCTCCTCTTTTTCTCTTCAAAAGCAATCCTTTGATTATCATTATGAGCTTTGGCAAGAGATTCTTGATGCATCAAATTCATAAGCTCATCATGTAAAGCTTGTTCTTCAGAGGACAATGGAACTCTTTGCTAGCAGTACCGATTCCTCTGGAGCATAGTCTGAGCCTGTAATGAAACAATGAATTGCTGGTCATTTACATCATTCAACATCATCCAAAGTTTTAAACTTTGTCTTCGGAATCAGCATAGTTTTCTTCCTAACAGTTATGTAGTTTCATCGAAGATTTTAAGAAGGTCAAGATCAAACATCCAATCAGGACCTTTTCCTTTTTGATTCTCCTGATTCTCAAGAAAATTGACATGAAGACATTCCTGTACTTTTCTTGTTACCCTGTTGTAGACTCTGAAACCTTTGCTGCTAGTAGAATATCCCAGCAAGTAGCCTTCTTCTGACTTGCCATCAAACTTACCCAATTGATCTAGAGTATTCAGTATAGTCAGAGAGCATCCAAAAGGTCTCATGAAACTGATGTTGGGAGATCTTCCCATCAAAATTTCATAAGGAGTCTTCATTTGAGGTTTAGTCACCAAAACTCTATTAAGCACATAGCAAGCTGTATTGACTGCTTCAGCCTGAAAAAAAAAATGAATAGGTAGAAGTGAGTCGCTAGCATGGGTTCAGCAGACTTCAATGGAGAGGCCTATTCATTCTTTCTAGTCCTATTCTTTCTTTCTGCAACACCATTTTGCTGAGGAGTCCTTGCAATGCTATATTCTCTCTTGATTCCTTTCTTAGCACAAAACTCATTCATTAGTTGATTCTTGAACTCTGTTCCATTGTCACACCGGATGGTCTTTACTTTATGTCTTAGCCTGTTTTCCAAACCCACAATCAGATCATGAAGCATATCATATGTCTCATCCTTGTAGGCCAAGAAAAACATCCCATCAGAATTTGCTGCAGTCCTCAAGTGACCACCAAGCAGTACTTTTCTTGTTTTACTCTCTACTGAAACAGTCCAAATAAGTCCATGTCGAGCAATTCCTAAAGGATGTTCCCATATAAGTTCTTTCTTTAACCTATTTTGCAAGAAGCCATGTGTTGTTTCCCCTGTTACATGCAAGACACGAATGAATCAATCTTGAAAGTCTTGGAGGGTAAATCCTTTAAACCGATTTGCCTTGAACCAACTTGTTTTATATTCTTGAGATATTACAGCCCCAATCTTCTGTGCCATAAAAACAACTTTCATCATTTGTTACTTTTGGCAACTAAACAAGGTTACTCCCAGAAGTAATAATTTCTTTAGACCCAGACTGTAGACATCAGTTCTTCCTAGGAGGCTCTAAGAATTAACCATATCTTATCCACCAAACTTGGAACTGTGAGATAGGATAAGACTTTCTGATCTGTGTAAGAAACATTGTGCTTCTTATCACAGATTTGAGAAACAGATAAGAGATTAAACTTGACTCCTCCACATGCTAACTTGCTCAAAGTCTATGCATGATGTCTGTAATGGTCGTTTTCCCTAGAGATTCTTCCACCTTTAGATCCCATTTCCAAAAGCCACATATCCAACCCTTGAACCTTTAAAATCGACCAAGCTTGTCCTTGCTCCCTGTTTTCAATTTAAAAACTTTTTTTTTCCAAGCATACCACTGTCAATGAATAACATAGTCCTTGAGAACTTCTCTGGATTGCCCTCTATAGTACAATTTCAAAGCATTAGACTCTTTTAAGGACCCAAGTCATACCTGACTTGATACCCCTAAGGAGTTACTTTACTCAAACTGCTTGAGTGTTCAAGGATCCAATATCCCTAATCACAAATCTAGATATTTCCCTTTTGGTCTCCATGTTTGTTTTGGATTTATTCATTGCATTCTTTGACAGTTTATGGAAGTCTTTGCTTGGATCCAACAGTACTTCCTTCTTAACCCCCAAATAGATTTCACAATTTTCCTGGGTCTATATGGTCTGTGAGGAGTCCTTGTAGTAGAGGACCTCGATGATGGTGAGTAACTTGAGATTCTAGGTCTTCTATTATCCATCCTTGGATAATAACTTCTATCAGTACTTTGTGAAAGTACTGCCTGTGGTACTCTAGATCTAGCAGTACTTTGATAAGTCACCTTAGCAGTACTTTTTGAAGGTACTGTTTGTGTCATTTTTGGTCTAGCAGTACTTATCAACCCATCCCTTGTAATACTAGCTGAGGAATAAATGATCTCCTTAGGTGAGGGTACCTAGAGTTTTCTTGAGAATTACTATGGTTCACCTCATTGGATGTTTGTTTCCAAACTGTCTGTTTCCTTGAACCCAGTGTTTCCCTTAGGTTTTAAATGAGTTTGGGTGTGGTTTGAAAGGTTCTTATGTAGGTTACAATCCTTGATTAAGTGATTAGGACTGTAACATACAAAACATAATTTACCCCCTTTGTTCCCAAGTCCCTTTGTCCTAGATTCTTGACCAAAACTGTTTTGACTGTTTGGTGACCTGTTTTCAAAAGATGTTTCACTATTCTCTGAGTTAAAAGCAGTTTCCTTTTGACTTTCTGAAACATCAGTCTCTTCATCATCACTATCAACCCAATCTTCAATTATGACTTTATTTCTATCAATTGCTGATTGACTAGATTTTGTTTTCTCCTAGTTAACAACTTTATTCCTAATGGCTAGTTCATCTATCCCTGTAAAGGAGACATTTGCCCTAGGTGGAATAATTGTACCTGTAGGTGGAGGTACTGCTTTGTAGGCCTTTTCTCTTTTGAAATTTTCGTACGCAGAATCAGTCAAAGTTTCATCCCCAGATGAAATGTTACTTTCCATACTATTGCTAGACTCAATCCCAAAAAAAAAACCCCCTATACATGACTTATCAGACGACATATCTTTGTTGTTAGGACTTCGTTTTGAAGTACCGAAGCAATTGTCTATTTCTCAAGTTTACTTTGGAAATCAGCTCGTTCTGTAAGGCTTGATCTAATTCCTTTTGTTTTTCTTCAAGTTTCCAAATCTCATAATCTTTAAAGTCATATTCCATTTGTTCCTTAACTTCACCCCCATGCATATTCAATCTTTTCATGTGGTTTTAAGTATGACCCCTAATGACTCTGAAGCTCATTTGATATCCTAGAATTTCAGACCTAGCTCTTATGAAAATTATCTCTTTCTTTTTGATAAGTATTCAAGCAACATTTTATAAGACTTACTATTACATTTGGAACAAGTAAAAAATAAGGTATCTCTCGTTTTACCATTAAAGCTAGAGATACTGTTGTATCATCATCTTATTGCTCCAGTCAAAATGTCACCAGTCCATCTTGTCCAAAATGCACATGTTCTCATCCAAAACTCCATGCTCCAATCATCTATTTCAACATCCATCAGTGCCATCATAGCCTATGGTCACATGGTTTCAACATCAAATTCCTTGTCCCCAATCAATATTCTTCATTGATGTCTGTTTGCCACCAAGGCTTTTGAGTTTGAATCTTCAATAGCCACAACCTCTTTTCCATTAACAACAATTGCTCTGATTTCCTAGTATTTCAGCAAATCTACACTCTCTAAGCAAAATGACCTAACTTTTGACAGTTTAAAGCATTCAATTTTTGCTTATCAAAGGTAATCCAATTCCTTTGGCTTGAGGTCCAATGGAACTTTCCTGTCTTCCTCATAAACTTCCTTATCTTGCAGTTACAAGCCACCTGCCACCTAATGTCAATTTCTTCTCATACATCTTCATCCTTTGTAGCAGTCTTCATCAATCAGGAGTTGTAGCATGGATGCTTGTTGAGAAAGAAGGAACATATGATTCATCTGAGTGAGAAGCATATTCGGAGCAGTGGGCAAAACCTTGCTTTTGAGGGCAGCTTGTGTTATATCCTTTTGGGTATGTGTTGGTTCAGTAGTATTTGTTTTCAAAGTACTACTGCCCTTGACTTCTGTGGACACTAAAGGCAATGTTGGTGAAACTTGAATTTGAGACACCCTTCATTCATGCTCATTACACCTTTAAGTTGTGTTAGACATCATCAAAGTCGAAACTCGTACTAATCCAGTGTCCCCGAATCATGGTAGCCACTACATGCCAACAACAGATGGTAGGGCTTCTTAGAAACTTCAAATTTGGCATCTTCAATGGACACCGAGCATCATGTAATTTCAAGCATGCTAAGATATGCTAGAAACCTTTCCGTATAGCAGAATCTAGTTCTTTCCTAGATCCAATAGTAAATGTTCTCAAATTGTTGGTTTTCAACCGATTCTTTTGCAATCCTTCTTGCTTCTTTGAAATGCTTCGTTTCCTCCTATCCAAATTCTTGCTTTTATGCTTTCCATAAAGATCTTGCATCTACAGCATCATGAAACTGAGAAGATGTCTATCAAGTATGGAGAAAGACAGTATATTAAGGGCTTATCTCATTGTTTCTTCTTTAGCGTGTTGCAGCAAGTGAATCTTTGGTACAGACAACTGACGGAAATCAGGACCATTTGTGGTTTGGTTCCTTGGTGATTATGTCCCATAGTAGTGATCAGTGATAGCGATATACTGTCGCATCTTCATGGACCATAGGTCAATATTCCCTTTTTTGATTATAGGGATTTCTAAGTGCAGTAACAGGACGAGTGTGAAGGGATAGGTTCAGTTTTCAGAACCTCTTTTATGAGTTTAGAAGATTTTCGATTGATTAAAAGTTTCTTCTAGATCAGAGTCCTTCATCAAGCTCTGATACCGACTGTAGGATAGTATTCCTTATGAAACACTGATAACTGTCACTATGCATGAATCTAGTGGCAGTACTATAAGAAGAACACACAATAGTTTTCTCAAACAACGATTTCTAGTATAAACCTTTTGAATCTCCTAAATTGCAGATCCCTAATTCAATACGAATATTTCTTAACTCGTGTTTTTTCTATATCTCCTAATACCTTCCTAGAGATCCTTTTATAAACATAAGGATAACCTCTAGTAGATGTACAGTCCTTGTATATCATAAACACTAATCAATACTAATCATTAAACTAACTGTTACAAGATAATTACTAACATAACCATTTAAATGATAATCCTTTAAGATTCCTTTATCCACGGCAGTACTTCGATCTTTGACTGGCAGTACCTTGACTTTCTACTTAGCAGTACTTTGACCTTTTGCTTAGCAGTACGTTGACCTTTTGCTTAGCAGTACGTTGACCGATTGACTTGTTTTTCCCAACAGTGTCCTTTTATAGCCACCAGGAGAATCTTCTAGGCTCCTTAGGTCTCTGCATGCTCCTTCCAATCTTGTCCATGCATTCCTTCAATGATTGGAGAAGTACTCTTGGCCGTTAGATCAATTTCAAGCTCACACAGATTGCCAACGTGGCAATCCGTGATTTTGACAGGTTTTGCTTCTTTTGTGAGTACCTCAAGTGTATAAGCTTTATTTCCTTATGCTTCTTTCATGTCCACCGTGTCATTCTTTCTTTTGTCTCCACCAATAAGAGTGCTTGGTGACGTATAAACTCTGCCAAGATGTACCTTATCTCTTGAATTAGCTTGCCACGTTGTTAATTATCATTTGCCCTTTGATTTGACCCATGGTTAAATGGGAACGATGGATGAACAGTAAAAACAGAAACTCGCGCCTTTTTTAAACTGTAAACGTATACACGGGGTTTTGACCAGGGTATTTTGGGCCTTTGACTTGGGTTGTGGGCTTGGGTTATTATAAAGGGTAAAGGGTAGATAACGGATGTTAACTCTTATAATAAAAAGAGTTAACACCGTTAGGGTTTAGGGACTATTAATGCAATATGTTTACACTTGAGGGCTGTTTTGGAATTTTGGGATTTTGTTTTTTTGTTGTATGGAACAATTGACCCAACGGTTGACTTTTTGACCTTTTTGTAGAAAACTTCCAGCTCTTTTGTGTGCTCTTCCGTTCTCGTGTTCGTGTTTGTCCGGTTTTGACCGTTTTCTTATGATTTTTGCTTTATCCATACTCACATAATAAGAAAGACAAAACAAGCAATATTCAAGCATTTTATGCACAGTTTTGGTCTTTTAAGGGTCATTTTTGATATAAAATGGATATGTGTTTTCACACATATCAGGGACTGATAACATGCCGCAAAACATTTATTCCCAACAGCCCGCCTATTCCTTTAGAAAACCTATCCACCTAGACCTCACGGTTGTTGTTTGTTTAGGATTGGAACCAAACTGCTTAGATCAGAGGCTGAGTATGATGAGTTATTAGAGCGGGAGAGTCTTGTTTCAAACTTACACCTTTGGAATAAAGATGATAAATGGTAATGCTTATTAGATGGTTCAAGAGTGTTCTCGGTAAAAGGCGTGCGGAAGCTCATTATCAGTTCGTCTATCTCACCAAAACAATCTCAAAAAACAAGATGGAACAATCTTATACCCATTAAGGTTAATATTGTTTCTTGGAGAATCAAAAATCAAAGAATACCAACTAGAGTAAATCTAGATTATAGAGTTATTGATCTTCACTCAATCCGTGCTCGGTGTGTGATGATGACTTAGAGATAGAAGAGCATATCCTAGTTAAATGCGTTGTAGCAAAAAACACATGGGCCAAGATCCTTAAATGGTGGAAATCATCATTATACGTAATCGACAATCCTCAACGAAGTGTTCACAATTAAGCAAGTCATGGCCCCCCAAAAAAAACAAAAACCCTTCCTTCCAACCTAAACCGTCGCGTTGATGTCGTTATCCAGTCCACAACTTTTGATCCTATGTGCGGTTCCGTACTGGATTCTATTTGTGCGGGCTAAATGTCCATGCGAAAGAGCCTAAATGTTTAATAGTAAGCAATTCTCTTCGATTGGATATCAAATAGGATAAAGAAAGCAACAAAATCATTGGATAGAAGTGGCTCTATAAATCCCTTGTAATGCCATATCCAATCCCATGTAATTCCTAGCTCTTTGCTAGTGTTTTATTTCCAATTTGCAGATTCAAAAGAACAAACAATCAGAAGTTTTAACTTAACGAATGAAATTGTAGTATAGAGAATGTTTATATATAAATAAGATATATAATATATATAGTATATATAATATATATATATATATATATAAATATATATATACTTGGTAGTTCCCTTTGCATATTGATATAAGGTTTATCAAGTTAAACTAAACTAATCACATATCAAGACAAACAAAGTGAGTTTTAAGAACACAACACACACACACAATACAAACATCACACACACACACACACACACACACACACACTACATATATATATATATATATATATATATATATATATATATATAATATAAAATACATAGCAATATAAAGAAACACGTTTATAACATAACAGAAGTATTTTTCAAAACGTAAGTTTATTAGCAGTATATAACGAATCTATAAAACACACTTGCTTGCGGAATAGCAGGGTGGTTGAATGACAATTGTGGTGTTATCTCCTTCGAATCTACACTCTTAAGCCAAAGTTAAAAAGAGTAAAAAACAAATTACTTAGGACTAAGAACTGAAGGTTCAGCTTCAGCAGTTCTATTCAGTTTGTTTGAGAGATACGAGAGCTCTTTAATGCGTTTCACATTAATTGAAAGAGTTAGCTCTTTACTCTTAATATCCCTTTCCTTTTATAGGCAAGGGATTAGGGTTTACAAGTTTAACCTAGACTACGTGGCAAACGTTAAATGGGTGGTTGAATTATCATTTAATGCATGTTTGCTTTCTAGTATTAGGTACAGTCCTTTAAGAAAAGTTGTTGTACTTCTATACCAACTTTAGAAGTTACTTTCCCAAGGAGATCTGCTTTATTCTTTTTGACATAAAGCATATCTTTTTCCCGCCTTGTAAACTTTCTAGAAGTGAAACATTTCATTTCAACTTCTGTTAAGGAGATAGACATCGTCCAGCTTGGAATTGTCAGCCAAGCTGGACTGAAGCTCTTACTAAGGTCTTCTTCAGTTTCTGCACCGCCTCATAAACTGAAGTGAAGATAATCTTGATCTTCTAAGTACCCGAAGAACTAGAGCTAAAACTTTTCTTCAGTGTCTCAAGCTGAACACAGACTTTTTTTTCACCATTAGACCTTATACTATAGGGGATTTTAAGTTAAATCTACTGAAAAGCTGAAGGGCTCAGAACTGAAACCCAACAACTCTTCTCTCCATCTATTTGAATATACAAACAGCCTAATTTAAATCAGTAGTAAGTGAGCAGAAGAACTTCTTACACACTTAATATAAATTGAACAACATAAACTGATAACCTTTCATTCTAACTTTCATTACAAAACAAATTCAAAAGATAAAGTTATTTCAAAAGATTACATTCTACTACCTTAGCTGCTCAATGACTCTCATCTGCTTAAGTGGGTTTAGGTTTCTATAATCAACTTTAGCAAGCAGAAGAGAGCTGAAGGTCCTGGCATGATCATCCAGCCCAGGGCCTTGATGACATCTGAAGAAGATTTCTTGTACAATGTACAGCATTGTATTTGGGAAATCTTTCAGGTCTTCAATGGTAACAAAAGCCTGTCTATGGTAGGAGTTGAACATGATCATACCAAGGACAGGTTCATTAGCACAATTACCGGGCTAAAGTGATCTTTATACCTGAAATCTGAACTGAAGACTGTAATACCATTTGTTTCTGCTTTGAAAGTAGTTCATGGATGTTCATCGTGAGCATGTTTTCTCTTCTGTTGCAAGATCATTTAGTTTGCCAGAGGGTCCTGTTCACCTTAGAGGAATATCCAAGTGTATGCCGAGTTCTGCTTCAGTTGTGTAAATGTAGTTCATTCTTGTATGTATCTAGTCATAGATGGTTGTCCATCCTTTTCCATTTCTGTTGGGACATGCATTCATTACTTCTCTCCATTTACCAAGGTGTAGATCACTGGCTTTGAAATTGGGAATAATTTCACTTGTACCATCCTCTCTATACACTTTAAGCCTAATTAGACCCTTTCTTGTCAAGACATCACAGTTGGTGATTCTTGATTCTGCTCTTCTATTCAGCATTTTGTCACAATATCTATCATACTGTAACTTGTCATTGTAGTACTTGTTCACCACTTCAAGACCAAGAAGATTAATCAGCTCTTCTTTCCTTATTTCACCTTCACGTCTGGCAGTTTTAGCATTGGCCGATCTTTCCCTCTATTCTTTTTGTTGATTGATTTTTGTTCTTAAGGTTTTAGATGATATGCTTTCCATCTTCAGTGACAAAATCAAACTTCTTCCCTTTCTTTATTCTAAAGGATTCAACCATGAAACCAGGCACATGTCTTGTTTCATCATCGTCAGAATCACTTTTTATACTCTCTTCTTCAGCATCCTTTGAAGATATGGCCTTTTTGCCCTTGTCTATCTTTGTTTGCTCCCCCTCAGGTTGAGAGAAGCTTTCTGGAGGATTTGAGAGGAAGGAGGATTGCATGCGAGTAGTGGTTGTGATGATTGGTGGATTAGCTGGTGATGTTGTTTCATGTTGTGGTTTGTTCATGTTTTTTCTTTTTGTGTTCTTTTCAGCTCTTCTTTGAAAAAGCTGGGAGATTGTTGCTTGATTTGTGCTCTTCTCCCCCTCAGTAGGCATAGTGCTAGCTTTCCATGCTGAAGGAACACGTTGATCTCCAGCCTTTGATGCTGAATGTAATACCTTAGAAAACATGTTCAAGGCTTATGTTACCTTTAGCAACAGACTTGGAAGAGCATCCAAGGTTTTTAGTTTAGCTTTCACTGATGCGACCTGATTTGGTACTGAAAGAAATTCTGTTGGAAGTTCCCACTGAAGGGACTTTAGTTCAGCAACTTTAGATATAAAATTGGTGACAATCATTGTAAATTCTTTCAGCTTTGTGGGAAGTTCTTTCAAATCCCCTGGAACTTCAATTTCAAGTCCATGAACTTGTGTCTTTAATGGTTTAACTTTATCAGTTAGTTTATTGAACTTTGAGGGGAGTTTTTTCAGCTCAATTGGTAGTGAGCTGTGAAAGTCATGAGCAGATAAAATTTTTGAAAATTCAGCAGTTAAAGATTTTACCAGTAGCTCATTGAGTTGTCCCGCATTGGGAGAGGGATGTTGAGCTTTTAGTTTAGCACTTTCTGCTTCGGCTTTTGTCTTCTCAGTTTCTAGTGTAAGCTTTTGAGACTGTAGAAGAAGAACTTGATTTGTGAGCTCTTGAATCTGAATGGACCTTGGAGATGGAGGTATGGAAGCTGAAATGTCTTTAGTTTAATCATTCGTGGTAGAATGAATTTCTTCATTTTTGTCTTCCTCCTCATCCTCTTCACTATTACCAACCACGATGATAGGACCATCTTCTAGAGAGTCCAGGTCCTTGAAATCACTTTTGGAAATTTGCACCAAAGTCTTATGCCAGATCTTCAAGCTTGATTTCCCCAAACTTGATTTCTTCACTTGGTTTTGCCACATTATTTATTCCTGTTTCAGGTGTAGTGAGGACAGCTTCCAACCCATCACTAACAGATTTAGTTTTGTAACTACTGAGCTGAGGGTGGGCTCCTTCTTTACTGGTGACCCCTAAAGATGTTGAGCCACCAGCTGCTTGCTAATCCTCTTTATGCATTCCAGTATCTACAGGTGTAGAAACTGGAGGTTGGCTTGGGTTTAAGTCCTTGGCCGAGTTGGACTATTTTCTTTTCTTAGAGGGGCCAGTTTTAGAACCGATGGGTGCTTTAGCAGGCCCACCTTTTGTCGCCTCACTGCTGGATAGATGAGGTTGTTTAGAAAAAGTTTATTGCTTCTTATGTCCAGCTTTAGCTCCAAGCTTTGTGCCTTGGGAAACCTTCTTCTCAGTATGTGAGGAGGTTCTAGGAGCTTTAAAATCCATTGGCTTCTCTGCATTGCAGATTGCCATCATGTGAGCTATGAAGGGAGGTCCTTCAAATTGGTTGTGCTTCAGTGCCCAGTTATTGACACTGAAGATTTGAGTGAGGTGTATTGTAACGTCACCATCTCCATAACCATCCTTCATCTTCTGTATAACACCCTCAAATCTGAGTATGCAGCGGAATATTGAATATCTGAGAGCGTTACATTATGGGTCAATAGCACAAGATATAAGAACGACCACTAAGTGTGACGTTTAAAAGATACATTGGATAAACAAGTTTATTCGTTTATTACATAAGCACAAGGCTTTAAATCGTTCTAGAACGAAAAGTTAAAGACGTCGACATTTAGTAATTGGTCACATAACATATTTTGACTCTTAATCTCTAGCTTTGACATCCCAAAAGACCTCCAATGTATCACGGCATCTCATGCCCTACTGACCTGAAAAACATGCTTTAAAACGTCAACATAAAGTTGGTGAATTCATAGGTTTAATGTAACCAAAAGTACTTAGGCAAACACGTAATCATGATAAAATGTACACTTGCGTCCAATTTGTAAAACAAAGCATGTTTCTCACCCCAAAACACTTGTAAATCAATAATTGTAAAACATGAGGCTATGAACTCACCTTGATCAACGATCAAGATCAAATAAACTGAATAAATCACAACGAAGCAACAACGATCTCGACCACGACCTATAATTATGTCGCTCGATTACAATATGTATAAAGTACTATCAACGATGTGTACATCGTTACAACGAAAACATATATATATTTATATATATGTTTACATACATATATGTGATGAGAAATCCACTTGCGCGTCCTAACCTTAACACTGAGTATATTTTATATATACTATTTTCCATTTGTACTACCCGGACTAACTATAACACTACCAGTAGTAACCATTATTATACTACCAGTACTAATGACAAAATTACTCTACCAGGAGTAACTAATATACTACCAGTAGTAATGACTATAACTACCAGGAGTAACTATGAATACATAATTCCTAACACACTTAATTAAAAATCTTTCTATTTTCAATAAGTTTCCCTTTTTAGTAAGTCTCGACACAATATTATGTTCATAATAATATTTATTCACCTCGTCGAACCTTCGACGCTTAATTAGTCATTAATCTCTCATAATGATATCACATTCCGACTATTACGAAAAGTTACCGTTTTATACTTTCCATATTTAGAATCGACCAACGGTCTCAAAAATAGTACTTACGATAGTAGAGTAATCGATATATTTTTATTAATCGAAATCACCTTCACAACACGTGAACGTTTATTAAAGTCTTCTTTGACTTTTACGTTTGACTTTTATAAAATATATTTATTTTCTAAGTCTGACCCGACCAAAACGACCCACTACATCACATTTTCACAACTCGGGTTCTAAAGAGAATTCATGCGAAACGATATTCCGAACAACTTCTTAGTTTTAGCCGAGACCCGAAACCCAACAGAAAATGACCAAAATGCCCCTACCAGTTTCTGCCGAAAAGTATTACCAAAACGCATACCTGCGTTTGCGTTTTTGACCCGTTATAAGGCGTCTTTAACTCTAGAAAACCTCGCGGAAAGGTAAAACGTTATTTTGAACAACTTTCCAGTTTTGTCCGAGACCCGAAACTCGACTGAAATGGGCGAAAACGCACTCGCATCAAGTCTGATGCAGTGTATTAATTTCCAAAAAGCCAGATTTTGCCCCCGCCTTAAGACCCGTTATCACTCGCTTTTAGACTTAAAGAACCTCGCGGGGAAGTAAAACGACCTTCCGAACGACTTTCATGTTTCGGCCGAAGGCCGAAACGGACTCGAAAGTGCCCGAATCGAGCTTTTAAAATCCGGACAGCAAGCGCCCTTTTATACTAGTGCAGAAATTTAGTGTTTCGAATATATCTCGTTTTCGCCATAACTTTTTCGTTATTAGGAGATACGAGACGATCCTTATATGGAAACGATCGTCTAAGCAAGCTCTACCATATTTCCAAGCCTAAAATCAGATTTTACGAAATCTCGATCCTCGGTTGGCGTGCCAAACTTTCTGCTCACAGTGAACTTATTACAAACCACGCCAAAATCCGTTTTCGACCAACTAGCTCATCAAAACTACATCTAACATGACATACAATTTATACTTAGCCCACTAAATCATTTTATATCACCATGCACTAGACGCCGCAAGTTTCAACCGATTTCATCACATATATACACATTTACGTATATCAATCAAATGAATGAAATAATTGAAATAAACAAAAAAATGAGCTCACTATGCTATATGGAGCCAAGTCGGGAAACACAAGGCACTCGTCTCGTCCTTCTTGCTTCTTAGTCGTGGCTCACCCTCACCCGAACCAAACCAAAGCCAAACTCGAACCAACCCAATAACTTTCAATAATCAAACACACCCTTTGTGTCTTGTACCCGGTTCGAACCCACAACCTTCCAAGCAAAACCACTTCCTTTGACCCTTGCTTGGTTCGAACCCGCGACCTTCCAACCAAGCCAAACCAAAAACCCTTTTGTTTCAATAAAACTCAACCTTAAACAAAACCTTGTTGCATAACACTTTTTATAGCATGGATGATCAAGTTATGATCTCCTAAACAATATTTGGGTATTAGAAAATCAAAAACCACCAAAGGTAGTGGTGTTTGTGTGCTCGGCCGACCCAAAAAGAGAGGAAGAAAAGAGAAAGCAAGCTACAACTTGGTTCTCACTTGATTCATATCATCATTTGAGTGATACTTGAATGTGTTCTTAAGATTAAGAATCAAAATGAATTGTGTGTGTGGGGTGGTGATACTCGGCTGAAACCACAAAGAGAAAGGAAAAGATATGACCAAATGAAATGATAACTTGTATATATCTTGTGTATATCTACAAATATCTTATAAATATCTAATAAATATCTTATACCCACTTTTAATTAAACGCGAGCCTTAAACGCGAGCTTTGGCCAAGGTCGAGGAACAAAGATGACCCGGTTCATAAAATGATATTTTATGATCATAAGAATAATAGCGAGACACGTCGTAAATTTTTACGATGCTCAAAACGATTAACGAACGCGCGATCAACCGTTGACTCGCGAAACGTCAAAAATAAAAATTATCAATTCTTCTCCAAATTTTTCATAATAAAATACGAAAATATTTATTAGCGACAAATAAAATTTTAAATGTCGACGCTCGTTCACGGAAACTCGTAAAATAATATTTACGACATCGGGCACGCAATCGTCGTACAATGACCTAAAACACGGGGTGTTATAGTCTTCCCCCGTTAAATGAGCCTTGTCCTCAAGGCTTAAGATGCGGCACTTGACACCGGTGCGGTCTTTGTGAAGAGATGTGGATATTTCTTTGGAAATTGATCCTTGCGTTCTCATGTAAACTCAGGGCCTCGCCTAGAGTTCCATCGAACCTTAACAATTGGGATACGGCTTTGATTTCAATCGTTTAATGTCACGATCCATGATTACTACTGGTTCCTCGACAAGATGAAACTTGTCATCAATATGGAGTCCTTCCAACGGAATGGCTAATGGATCGTCGGAACAACACTTCTTCAAGTTGGATATATGAAACGTATTGTGAACCCTGCTCAGCTCTTGCGGAAGCTTAAGCTTGTAAGCAATGGATTCAACTCGTTCCAACCCCTTGAAAAGTCCAACCTATCTAGAGTTTAACTTCCCCCGTTTGCCAAAGCGTACTTCTCCTTTCTAAGGCGATACCTTAAGCATAACTAGGTTGTCAACTTGAAATTTTACAGGCTTACGCCTCACATCGGCGTAACTCTTTTGGCGAGCAAATTTGATAGCGGATTTTCCTAGGGCGACTAGTGATGTGTCTCGGCTTCTTGGCTTAGGATTTGGTATAAGATGACGTCGACCTTATAGTAAGATGGTGTAACGGTTTGCTTAGCTATTATGATTGTTAGTTGGTTCCTCGAGATACATACGTTTTATGAAAACGCCCACAAAACTAAATAGAAAAATTGTTTCTTGACAAGAAGTTTTAAGGTGACTACTCCCAGCATGGCATGGTCCTTCCTGAATGCATAGATGATCAGTCTATACACCAAATATACATAGGTGATCAGACTATGTATATTTGAGGGCCAACGATGCAATGCTCATTTTCGTCAAAATAATGTTATAATTTGACTTACAAAATAGAAGGTTAAAGTAAAGTTGACGAAATTTTCACAACACGTTGCTTTGATAGATAACTTGAAGTCGTTTGTAAAATCACAGCGGAATCTTTAAAAGAAAATACAACGAGAATTCTTAAAGGAATAGAGTCTAGGCATTGATATCTTCCTCCATGTCGTTATGGTCTTGATTGGTTTCTCCTCCTCCTAAAGCATGCACCACTCCACGTGCTCCAGTACCTCCATTCTCATGGTTTTGGTTCTTTAGCTCCGGGCAATCACTCCTGTAGTGCCCTTGATTCTCACATTCATAGCAAGTAGCCTTCTAACTTGCCCTAGTGCCTCTTTGGTTGATAGTAGTATTGGCATTTGTAGAACTCCTACAGTCACGGGTCAGATGGCCAACTCTGTTGCACTTGTGGCATTTGGGAGCACATGAACCATTATGGTGATAGTTGTATTTAAAATACAACGGCTTAGATCTGCCGTAATGTTTCTTCTCCCTGTGCCCTGCAGTGTAAGCCCTGCCAGTATTTTGCCTCTTGTTCGGCTGTTGTTGGTTCTGATTGTTATTAGAAGTGCCATCCTGCTTCCTCTTGTTCTCGGCAGATGGTGATCGTGGAGTATGGTGTTAAATAGACATCCTTACTGCACGGGATTTGGTCTCAGAAAACAAGATGATATGGTGTGGAGAGGATCATCTGTAGGTATAGCAGAAGGGTCGGCCGGAGCTAGATGCTCCTTGATAAGTGTAGAATTCACATATCCGTTTGTACCTAAAATGACCCAATTAAACCCAAAACAGACCAAAAATGGCAAAAATATGCTTGTATTTGTGTTT
>BQNB010034459.1:0-20512 GCA_026074375.1 Tanacetum coccineum
TTACACTTACCTGTATCACTATATACAATTATCAATAAAATGTTCCAAGTTGTTTTTACTTTTTTGGATTTATGAACAAGTGAAAAGTTATGACAGTTTGTATCATTATTTCAAAGCTTTTTATGTGATGACTTGAACTAAGTGATATAAGTTGTCCTTCATGAGGCTCCTAATATACTAGTTAGTCTGATGCTTAACTGAAAATGTTTAATTTATGCTCTTTTGATATCATAAGTTCATAGAGTTTAAGTCTTTTCTTTTTAGAACGGAAACTATCTATCTCACAACAAATCAATCTTACATGTCCCTAAAGCAAGACTTGAACCCACAACCATTTAGTTGGGGAGCTTCTCGCGCATAAGGGGTATCACTGGGACACAAGCCCTTTCGTCATAGAGTTCAAGTATATTGTCTCGTTAATATGAGTTTGTAAAACTTTACATCATGAAACTGGCTGAAAGATTAGTAGGACTTGTGCAAGGCAGACTTTTAGTGAAGTCTTATATAAAATATATAGCTAGGCCCACAGTCAAATATTAAACCAGTGTCATAATATGAAAATAAATTAAGTTGGGCCCACTTCTAAAAAGATAGTACATGCATTTGTTGGGATAGTCTAACTGGTTTCGTAAATACCCTCCGCTATGGGTATTAACAAGCATGATTGCCCGCGCGATGCTGCGGGGCGTTAATTTTTTTTTTTTTGCTGGTTTATTTTTTCGGTCTGATGTTTAATAGTTTTTTTACTTATATAACCTTATTTGTTGTGTCTCATGTTTAAATGTTTGTTTTTTTATATGGGCTTATGTGTTGGGCGTCATGTCGTGGGTATTTTTTGATCTGAATAAATCAGTACTTTTGTAAAAAAAATTTCTATTTTGTGCGGAGCATTTTTATTATTATTATTTTGTGCGGGTTTATTTTTTCGGTCTCAAGTTTAATAGTTTGTTTTTTTATATGGGTTTATGTGTTGGGCCTCGGTCTCATGTTTAATAGTGCGGGTTAATTTTTGAGTTAAAATTTTTTCGGATAGATGACTTATAGACATTATATATTGTTTGTTTTTCTGGGCTTTTGTGTTGGGCGTCATGTCGCTGGTATGTTTTGATCTGTAATATATCAGCTACCTTGGTTGTTATAAGAAATTAATTATTATATTATTAAGTGCGGAGACAATTCTTTAGTTGGTTTGTTTATTTTATCGTGGGCGGTTGTATTTTTTCGGTCTCAAGTTAATAGTTTGTTTTTTTATATGGGGTTTATGTGTTGGGCCGGCCCCCCTCTGTCGCGGTAGTTTTTTTTTCTGAAGTAATTAAGTCTCGTTGTACTTTTTTAGTTTTATTTTGTGCCAAGTATTTTTTTTAAGTTGTCCTATTTTATAAGTCAAAAGGAAATTATCAAGCATTTGTTATTTAATCTACTGGTAGTATTGTTTTTCTATTTTGTGGCGGGCATTTTTTATTATTTTTTTGTGCGGTTTATGTTTTTTCGAGGCTCATGTTATTTAATTTGTTTTTTTATATGTGTGCTTATGTGGTTGGGCTTAATGTCGCAGCACTAAATTTTTTTTCTCGTCTTAAATATGAAGAAAAAATAAGTACATTTGAATAATTTGTTTCTTTCCTTATTTTGTTAGAAAAGATTTTTTTTAAAGGGTACCTAGTGACTAAACAGAAAAAGATATAGGTAAATATTAAAATATGGTGGTGGTTGTTCTGGTGCTAATTGTGGGTGTCCCAATGGTGAAAATTTTCTATTTTGTGACGGAGCATTTTTGTGTTTGGTTTTTATTATATTTAGTTGTGGTTTATTTTTTCGGTCTATAATTTTTATAGTTTGTTTTTTTATATGCGTTTATGTGGTTTTGGGCTGCTTATGTGTCCTGGTATAATTTTCTGTAATTCTGATTAGATATATGATACTTTTGTAATTTTTTTATTTTATTTTTTATTCTTGTGTTGCTCTATAGTATTTTTTTTTAAGTTGTGCCTATTTAAAGAAAAAGGTGAAATAAAAAAGATTTGTGGTTTATAATTTCAGTACTTTTGAATTTTTTTTCTATGTTGTGCGGTGCATTTGTTTTTATTATTATTTTGTGTCGTTGGTTATTTTTGTCGGTTCTTAACAATGTTTATTAAATATTTGTTTTTTTATTGGCTTATGTGTTGGGCTCATGTCGGGTATATTTTTTATTGATTTTAGAATAAGTACTTTTGTAGTTTTTTTTTTTCTATTGTTGACAAAAGCATTTGTTTTTAAAGTTACCTAGTTTAACATCAAGTAAGAATAAAAATATTGGGCGGGCCCGTAGTAGTGGTGGCACCAATAGGGCCGAGTACTGTAGCATTTCGGGAATCGGACGTCGTTTCCGGAGAACAATTGTGGATATTTATATATGAGCACACTAGTTGTGGAGTTTACTTAAACTGTAACCGATAACTACCCTCACTTTCACAACAAAGACACTATAGCTCCCAATTTAGCCATCCCTCCATCGATTATATATAAATTAGCATCCTCTCCAACTTGGGGTGTCCAAAATGCCGTTCTTCGATCCGAGACCCGATTGACAATTTATTGGAGGGATTGTTAGTGTATCAATATTCTTATTGTGTCTGTTGGATTTCACTAAATCTAGTAGAATATTTACTACTGTGTCCGCTGCGAGTCTGGGATCTAGTTTGATTTCAAGAATGTAGTATCACTCACAATATGAAGTAAGACTTATTCTCTATCGAACGTTAGTGTTGTAATGATAATAGTTCAATAATAACGAGATATCTTGAGTCTTGAATCTTAGTGATTATTAGGTTTGACACCCTCTTACGGGTGCTCACTACTACTACATGTCATTAAAAATTACGTTCAAGTTGCTAGTTCTTTAATTCATGTCTCATCTAAACACCTAATTGTGTATCAAGTACATTTGTGTCGTGAGACAAATTAATGAAATCACAAAACCCTTTGTTTGAATGATTACCGAAATCTTGAAACGTAATTAGGGTTATACTGTATTTGGTAATAATGAGATATCAAGTAAAACTAAACCGTAAGTCGGTTTCTATTCGTTGCGCCTTGGAGAACTGTAAAAACACGAACTGAGTGTTGTAGATCGATCTTGTGGATATACAAATCGCAGCCAATATCCGTTTTAGGGTTTTATCGATTACAAAGCTTTGAAAAACATCCGAAAATCCTTCTTAAGGTTTTGTTGAAATGGTTCTGAAGTGTAGGAATGAGAACCCGATAAATCCCTTAAGGATTTTATCACAATCGGATCTTGTGTGTGGAGGTGTGCATCGATAAACACTCTTAGGTATTTTAGGGTTCTTGAATGAATGATATAATGAGTGCTAGGTGTAGGTGTTGTTTTTTAGGCAATTAACCTAATTTCTTGTGAACTTAGAAAACCTCATTCGTTACTTTTGCATCCTTTCCTTAACGACCCAAAATCACCTTTTTGGAGTGCCCTTTTTGGGTACGTCTCTTAGTCAAACCTATACGGTTTGCAAGGTTTTGTATCCGATTTAATCTTTTCAGTTTACATGTATATATCCGTTAAGTTGTTATAACTATCCAAATAGATCAGCAACTTAACTCTGGTATTTAAAATTTAAAGATACGTGATGATATATAATATTTACATTAACGATACTACTTCGTATTTAGAATGTGAGTGCCCCCTTAGATGATCACGTACTCTTTAGTTACATAACTATACGATTCCAACTAACAAATTCCAACAGCCGCCCACTTGGCGAGTTGCTGTAGCTGATTCCCGTTTATAACAAGCGAAAACGTCTTGCAACACTCACATTTTTTTTTTAGAAAAACTAGAAATTCCAGAGATGTTGTTTAACAAAGATCTATCGTATCGGAGTATAATGGGATTATGTATTACTTGCTTTTAACTATCCATTTGTTCAGATACCGTCTAAACCATGGAATATGGATTCTGAAACTCATGCCCTTGTTTGGATTTAAATAAATTTAGATTGTATCGTGATCGAAGTTGATTCATGGATCTATCTCAACGTTATCAAGATCTGTCTTGAATACACTTGGAGGAACCAATGGATATCATATTGCAATTAAACTAATTGGAAGAAAAATTTCTGTTTGAACTACAGTGTTAGTGGATGCATGGCTTCATAACATCACTTCCAAGGATATGCCTTTATAACGCTGTATCCATTTTCAGGTTAGCGTTTGCTTTAATCAAATAAGTGTTCAAATCCACACATGCCAAAGAAATTGTTTGTATATCAAGCTCTAAGGATGAACTTAGTGTTGGTAAATGATCATTTAGGATATCTTTCTCATGCTAAAAATCTAAAAGTAAATTATTCTGAAGGTTTAGGCGTCCATAATTATTGATCCCTTGTGAATAAAAACAGTATGAGCTAATGCACGGCAACATAGCCTATGAGTATATATATCATTTAATCAACCAAACATCACGATTTGCCTTATCTAAAAATATTCCTCATGATTGTTACCGACAATGGACATATTTAAAATGTGATAAAATCATTCAAGGAATGATAAGACATGCAAAAAATAATGCATAGATAACAGTATTTTGAATGAATGGAAAACAATTACCAAGTATCTTTAGTCATCATAATAGGATAAATTGTCTTACATGTCCCAAAGTTATCCAAATCTAATTGTAACAAACTACGATATCGCATAAGACTAAGATTGAGTAAGTGAAAGTATAATGTTTTCAAAAACTATTCTCAACTCTTTCTTTACTAAAACAGCTAAATAGTTCATATGATAGTAAACTTATCTCGAATTACTTTTTCAATTTCACAATATTATGAAGATTTGTATATGGATATGAGGAGTGTCTTATCTCTCATGCTGCTATACGATTGCATGTGTCTTTAGCTAGAAAATGGAGATGTCGCATTATACCGTTTTTAGGGTATTAAAAGTCATGACATTTAGTTGCAGTCAATTTTTGAGTGTTATCTTAGTTTGTAAGAGTTGTTTATCTATATTCGGTATGTTTCTGCTAACAACGATTTATTGCGGAGCTTATTATAGTTTGCTAGTAATTGTATATCCTTATATGATAAATAATTATTATACTAGTTAACTGGATATTGTTTATACTATAGCATCGCAGTGTAAACAAACAACACTATGCCTTATATAATCGTAAAACGCTTGTTTTAAAACTGCTTCTAAACACTCATCAATTTAGATACTATTATTGTGTAGCTCATCTTGCTTGTGTAAAATGTTTTTAATATACCCGAGATGTATACTATACTACAATATATACTATTTATTATATGATTTATTTTTATTTATATATATATATTTTTCAATCTTTGTACAGAGATACTATATATTATTATATAATGATATCCCATAGGTGATAGTTGAGAACTAGGTGTGATTTCTTTTTCTACAAAGAGAAGATCCGGACGACTAACAAGAATTGCTAGCTTATTGTGAGTGTTAGTGGAAGAGGTTTTTAAAACTTGCGTGTACGAATTATATAAGCTAACAATAATAGTATCTAATTGAGAGTGTTTAGAAGAGTGTTAAAACAAGCATTTATGAATTATATAAGGCATAGTGTTGTTTGTGTACACTGATACTATATGATAATCAATCCTAGTTAAAGTAGAATTTTATCATTTATGATAAATATGCTAACTAGATATGCTCAGCTATAAGAGCGTTGTTGCATTACACATTAAAGAATAAGAATACTTTACATTTTAAGAAACTATAAAAATGACTGTCAGTATGTCATTGACTTTTAATACCCTATAAAGGTATTGCGACATCTCCATACTATGACACTTGCAATCGTATGCACATGTGAGATAAGACACTCATCATATCATTCAAATTCTTCATAATTTGTGAATTTGAAAAAAGTGTTCGAAAAGTTTACTCAAATGACTATTTAGCTGTCTTATAAAGAGAGAGTTGAGATTGTTGGAAACATTAGATTTCAACTTACTAATTAGTCTTATGCATATCTATTTTATTAGTATTTGAATAATTGGGATTGTAAGATAATTTTTTTTTCTGATGAATAAAGATACTTGGTATTTGTTTTCATTCATATAATAATTGTTATCCTATACTTGCATGTTTAATCCTTGAATGATTTTTTTATCATTCTAAATATGTCCATTGTCGGGAAGGCAAATGTGAGTATTGGTTGTATTATTATGAATACATGGATGGCTCCCGCCAAACTCATATGTTATTCACAAGGGATGCATATTGGACGTCCCAACATTCGAATATTTACTTTTGGATCCTTGTCATGAGTAAGATATCGAAAATGGTTAAATAAGTCATCCTTAGACTTGATATACAAACAAGTTTTGCATGTGTGGATATCACTTTTTGATTATAAGTCAAACGCTAACCTGAAAATGGTAGTTATAAAGGCTATTCTTGGAAGTGATGTGAAGCAGCATCCACAACACTTGTAGTCAATAAAGAATTTGTTCCTCCAATTGTTTAATTGCATTATGATACCATTGGTTCCTCCAAGTGTAATTCAAGATGATTCTTGATTACGTTTGGTAGATCTGAATTAATTTCGATAACGAGAATCTAAATAGTTAAACTATATGGAATGAGTTATGATCCATATCCATGGTTTAACGGTATCTGTAACAAAGGGATGTTAATAGCAAGTAATACATAACCATTATACTGAGAGTGTTCTTGAAACTTCATCTCTGGTATTTCTAGTTTTAAAAAAATGAGAGTGTTGCTAGACGTTTTCGTTGTTAGTATAACTGGAATCTGCTACTCCAACTCCCAAGTGGGAGCTGTTGGAATTTGTTAGTTGGATTCGCATGTTATGTAACTAGAAGTACGTGATCCTATTGGGGGCACTCACATTAAGATACGAAGAGTACGTTTATTATATATATACTTCACGAATTATGTTTAAATAACCGTTAGTTGCTGTTATTAGTTTATAACTAATTTAACGGATATTTACATGTAAACTGAAAAGACTAAATCGAACAAAACCTAAACCGTATGGTTGTCTAATGTTGGACGTCCCATATGGGTTCTATAAGGGTGTTTGGGTCGGTTTAGGAAAGGAGGAAAAAGGAAAGAATGAGGTTTTCTTGTTCACCAAGAATTAGGTTTAGGTGCCTATATAAACACCTACACCTAGCCTCATTATTCATTCATTCAAAACCCTAAAATCACCTAAAGTGTTTCGATGCTCTCTCCTACTCAAGATCCGATTGTGATAAAATCCTTAAAGGGATTTTCGGTTCTTTCCTACCTCAGAACCGTTTCAACTAAACCAAAAAAGGGATTTCGTTTTTTTTCAAAAGCTTTTCGAATAAAACCCTAAAGGTTATTGGTGCGATTTGGTATTCCACAAGATCGACTACAACAACTTCAAGGTTCGGTTTACAAGTTCTCCAAGGCGACAACTAATAGAAACTACCTTACGATTTTGTTTTCTTGATATCTCATTATTACCAAATTCAGTATAAACCCTAATTAGGGTTTCAGATTTTCGGTAATCATTCAAACTAGGGTTTGTGATTTCAGTTCAAGAAACAAAGTATTATACACTTGGTGTTTGTGAGAGATGAAGTAAAGACTAGCATCTTGACATATTTATTTGACGTGTTGTGTGAGCAACCGTAGAGGTGATAACTTAATCACTAAGATTCAAGATCAAGATTCTCGTTTATTGACTATTATCATTAAACATAACGGTTAGTGTTTCTTACTTTATTTGTGTGTTAATCTTTGATATCAAACTAGATCCAATCCGCTGCGTACTCGTAGTAAATATTTTACTAGTTTGTGAAATCCCAACAGACACGAATAAGATTATTGATCCACGTAACTCAGCCCCAATAAATTTAATCGGGTTCGGATCGAGAAGGCTTTTTGACACCCCAAGTTGCGAGAGGATGCTATTTATATATAAGGCGATGGGGGATGGCTAAATTGGGAGCTATAGTGTTGTGTTGAGGGTAGTATCGGTAAGTTAAGTAAACTCCACAAACTTGTGTGCAATTATAAATATACTCAATTTTCTCCGGAAACGACGTCGTTTCCCCCGATATGCTACAGTACTCGGCCCATTGGGCCCCCACTTTGGGCCGGCCCATATTTTTTTTTTACTTTTTGTTTAACTAGGTAACTTTAAAAAAAATGCTTTGCACAAAATAAGAAAAAAAAATTACAAAAGTACTTATTTATTCAGATAAAAAAATATCCGCGACATGAGGCCCAACACATAAGCCCATATAAAAAAACAAATTATTAAACTTGAGACCGAAAAAATAAACCCGCACAAAATAATAATAAAAAAAATGCTCCGCACAACATAGAAAAAAAATTACAAAAGTACTGATTTACCATATGCTTTTTTTTTCCTTTTTCTTTAAATAGGCAACTTAAAAAAAAATACTTGGCACAAAATAAAAATAAAAATAAAAAAATTACAAAAGTACTTATTTATTCAGATAAAAAAATATCCGCGACATGAGGCCCAACACATAAACCCATATAAAAAAACAAACTATTAAACTTGAGACCGAAAAAATAAACCCGCACAAAATAATAATAAAAAAAATGCTCCGCACAAAATAGAAAATTTTCCCATTGGGCCCCCACTTTGGGCCGGCCCATATTTTTTTTTTTACTTTTTGTTTAACTAGGTAACTTTAAAAAAAATGCTTTGCACAAAATAAGAAAAAAAAATTACAAAAGTACTTATTTTTTCAGATAAAAAAATATCTGCGACATGAGGCCCAACACATAAGCCCATATAAAAAAACAAATTATTAAACTTGAGACCGAAAAAATAAACCCGCACAAAATAATAATAAAAAAATGCTCCGCACAAAATAGAAAAAAATTTACAAAAGTACTGATTTACCATATGCTTTTTTTTCCTTTTTCTTTAAATAGGCAACTTAAAAAAAATACTTGGCACAAAATAAAAATAAAAAATTACAAAATCAGATTTTCGGTAATCATTCAAACTAGGGTTTGTGATTTCAGTTCAAGAAACAAAGTATTATACACTTGGTGTTTGTGAGAGATGAAGTAAAGACTAGCATCTTGACATATTTATTTGACGTGTTGTGTGAGCAACCGTAGAGGTGATAACTTAATCACTAAGATTTAAGATCAAGATTCTCGTTTATTGACTATTATCATTAAACATAACGGTTAGTGTTTCTTACTTTATTTGTGTGTTAATCTTTGATATCAGATCCAATCCGCTGCGTACTCGTAGTAAATGGTTTACTAGTTTGTGAAATCCCAACAGACACGAATAAGATTATTGATCCACGTAACTTAGCCCCAATAAATTTAATCGGGTTCGGATCGGGAAGGCTTTTTGACACCCCAAGTTGCGAGAGGATGCTATTTATATATAAGGCGATGGGGGATGGCTAAATTGGGAGCTATAGTGTTGTGTTGAGGGTAGTATCGGTAAGTTAAGTAAACTCCACAAACTTGTGTGCAATTTGTATTAAAACTAGCCGATTATTTGCATATAATGGCAACAGTGTAATATGGTTTTTTATAAATCCAGTTGTGTTTATTTGTGTGCGGTTTTTTTGTTGTGTGTGGTTTAAAGGTAACACTCGCTTGTGTGTGCATATTCACAAAAAGCCTTGAGACTTCACTAAAAGTCTGCCTTGCACAAGTCCTACTAATCTTTCAGCCAGTTTCATGATGTAAAGTTTTACAAACTCATATTAACGAGACAATATACTTGAACTCTATGACGAAAGGGCTTGTGTCCGAGTGATATCCCTTATGTGCGAGAAGCTCCCCAACTAAATGGTTGTGGGTTCAAGTCTTGCTTTAGGGACATGTGAGATTGATTTGTTGTGAGATAGATAGTTTCCGTTCTAAAAAGAAAAGACTTGAACTCTATGAACTTATGATATCAAAAGAGCATAAATTAAACATTTTCAGTTAAGCATCAGACTAACTAGTATATTAGGAGCCTCATGAAGGACAACTTATATCACTTAGTTCAAGTCATCACATAAAAAGCTTTGAAATAATGATACAAACTGTCATAACTTTTCACTTGTTCATAAATCCAAAAAAGTAAAAACAACTTGGAACATTTTATTGATAATTGTATATAGTGATACAGGTAAGTGTAACTGCAATGGCACGGCACATGATAGAAAACATATACAATGTCAAAATTGAAAACAAGCTCGTCGTTTAAGCCTCAGTAGTACCAATGAGAGCGAGAAGCATGTCCTCGTAGTCTCCTCGAGTATCTTTAGCAATGGCTTGATCAAGTGAGACACTAGCCCTCTTTTTATACTCTTCTTTGATGGACTTCATGTCAAATTCAGCTCGTGTAGCAACAACCCTTGTGAGCGCATTCTCATCGGTCCCTTGTCTATTAATTGCTAACCTTAGCACCTTCTCGTAGTACTTAGCAGGGTACGTCAAGGACTTGATTGTGGCCCTTAATAGCTTCAAGAACTCGTCATTTGGATCAGCTTTCAAATCCTACAGATCAAACATAATTTTATTAAAGACCAAACTTTTAATCCCTTTATGTGAAAATTGTCAATTTGGGTCATCTTTATTAGTTACGGGGTAACACAAACTTTGGTTAAATAAGTTAAAGTTTTGGTCCTAAATATCTATAAATCCTAACTACAGTATGTTTTTACACATTATCCGACCCAATTGACCCGTTCATTTTTATCACCATTCTTGAACGTTAAACATGATCATACCTTGTTAATCTCTTGTCCAAATTCATCTTTGTAACTATTCATTGTTGCAGTAATCTGTGCTTTGCTTCTCGTGGTGATAATTCTGATAAAATCGTCGTTGTTATAACATTTTTCCGTAACTTTATCATGGAGTAACTTGGCTTCTTTCTTCGCAAGTGACAAGTCCACTTCATCCCCTTCGTACCTATAGCTTGTCACTAACGGCCACAACAACTACCAAATCATACGCACACAATCATAAGTTATTGTTTCTTTATACTAGGTGTCAATTTCGACTATTCTCAGTATAGTCCAATGGGCTAGATAGTTGACTGTTTGTAACTGTACTTGGAAGAGTTACTTCTTTAACTGCAAACAAAAACTTGGACAAAAAAGTGTGTTTGTACCTTTCGGAAGTCCCCGGTTGTGTGATATGCGACATCCTCTTCTAGGGATTTCTGATAACGAGCATGATATGCTTTCCTTGCGAGAAGTAAATCATTTGAAGACCTGGTACAAGCTATTTCTACAAGAACTTGACTGTATTTATTCCCTTTATTTATGGCTTCATTGGCTAAAGACGCATCGCGTTCAGATGGATCAAGTGTCCAAAGTAGAACAATTTTCTAAATCAACAAGATCAATTCAAAACAAGAACATATTAGCACTTACTCACATTTGTGTTTTGTAGTCTGTACAACTTTTTATGCAGACGAAATAGGAAGCAAATTGGATCTTTGGAAACTAGACACATGATGCTTTAAGGAATACATATCCATATGATTTTATGCAGTGTGGTATTTGGTCATTTATCTTAACTAGTAACACATGTGTTTTGAATGTATGTTAATCAATCACAAAATGTAAATCGTCCACGTATAGCAACCTCTTTATGCCAAACAAATTTTAGGCTTTTCCAGCAAATGAACGTGGAACTTGTTGAGTTTGAACTCAAGACATCATGTTTCATAAAGTACCAAATGACCCAATGTATACTTTTTCTCTTTATAAATGTAGAAGTAAATTGATTAATTAGATACCTCAAAGTCTCTTGTAAGTTCCTTGTCGAGGGCCTTTAGAAGATCTTCATTGTAGGTTTGAGTATAAGTGAGTCGGATAAGCTTGCGTTGTTCGGCTGTTCTATGAGCTAAAATCTCAATAACCAAACCCTCGTTTGTTCCCCATCCTACAATATAACTACAATTTGAGTAATAATAAAAACTTTCCTATGTTAGCCTGGTACACTTTGTGTCCATGAACATTATCTAGATCAAGTTTCACCAATATCATAAACAACACCTTCCAATCCTACTCGTATGCGAGGCACGGGGAGGTATACTGTAGACACTCATACATTTACAGAGAGGCTTCTTCTAAAACACATCCCACTTATAAACATCAATTAAACATGATCATTATATGATTTATCAATTACGTAGTGTTTGGTGTGTAGTAATCAAAGCAAGAATAGAAAAAGATTATTACGATGAATTGAAAAAATGTTGTTTGTTCACATGTATAAAATGTAATGATTCGTTAAAAAAGAATGACTCATTACAACAAAACCATTCTTTAGGGGTCCCTACTTTTTGTTCATTACATCTTCTAATGGAATCAAAATTACATAAATCTTTATCATTAACTAACACATTAAATAAACTTTCTATCATCAATTGGGTATTGTAGTCTTTATATTATCGATTCCATTACATCTTATCATATAAATCAAACATGATTAATAATGGAATCATTACATTACACTATTTATTCCATTACGTCGTTTATTTCATTCATTTGACATTTCATTCCGTCCTACCAAACAAACGCTTAATTTAGCCAATTACGAGATAGAAATAATTTCATATATATAACTCTACCAATTCGAAAAACAAAAACCTTGACAATTCGTAATCACAGGTAAACCAAATAAATCGATCCAGGTTCATGTTACATAACGGGACGAAAATGAGTATTCTGATAAAGAAACCAATTAATCAGAAACCTATGCAAGCTTTAAGATAATTAGATATTCATTCATACATATTATTGAAGCGTATAATATTAAATTCAAACACTGATGTATGATCATATTTCAAGATTTTATAAAATTATAGATGAACCTTCAAAGGCTTTGCGAAGCTGCTCAACATCGTCGGAAACCGGAGGAATTTCAGATGGAACGGTAATCGTCGACATTTTTCAAAATTTCTTTTGCTTGTCTCTTCATTTTATAGAGGTGAAAAGTGAGTTTTTTTATTTTTGATGAAAAAATAGATGGTTGAGATTGATTCATTAGATCTATGACAAATAATGGGTCTATGTTGATCTTAACTCTAGTTTTCATATATGACCTCTATCAAAAGTTCCTATCAAACATTCAAAATGTCATAATATCGTTTTTTATTTATCAAAGCAAGTAGTTACTTATTCCATAGTTGCTAAACGTAATTTTTAAATAGAGAAAGTAGTTACTCGAGTTGTTTTGTAAGGATGAGAACCTTACCCGTAGTTCGGTTAAATTGTCGTGGATTACAATCTTCCGGGATAATGACGTCACCCCATTGTTTTGCAATTGTTGAAAAGGCTTCAGAGGTCCAAAGTAGTAGCGGTAGACCAAAAATACCAAGCCAAGTTGCTCGTTCTTTGATGTGGAGGTCATTTGTCCATGGTTTGAGAGACTTGAATAAGGTTAGGAGGGTTGTGTTGATTAGGGCTTTTGCGGTGGAAGTTGTATCAGGGAAGTTTAGGAGGAGTGTCAGCCCACCAAGGTATTTGATGGTGAAGTCATCAAACCCCTCATCAAGTAGAAAGTTGTGAATGTTACTAGCACCATTAATGGATTTAAGCTCAGCAACAATGAGGGTTTTAGTTTGTTGTTGAGATAGAGTAGGAGGTTCGGGGGTTGAACGTTAATAATGTGTTTGGGTGGGTCCTTGGGGTGTTGTTTCTGGTCGGTGAGGACAGTGGCATAGGTGGTTCGAGGGAGCTTACTCCCAACCTTCGTAGCCTAGGAGAATTGAGGGTGGTGTTGGGCGTTGTTTTCGTTACCTTCATATGTCTTGCTTGAGCCCCGTTGAAAGCGAGCACTGTTACACCTTACCTTCGCAAAGATTTGATGCATAACTTGATGGTCCTAGTTCGATGGGAAGTTGGTAAAGTAGTATGTTGTTGTGTTGTTCTGATAATGGTTGTGATTTGAAGGTTTCGTCGTGGTGGTTTGTCTTCTCCTGAGATGTTTGTTGTGTTTGCCAAACACCCATGTCCAACCATCAACATCAATGTCTTCATTGTGTCATTCTCTCTCCTTTGACTGTTGGGAGAAAAAGTCCACCATCATAATTATATTGGAACTTGGAATAAGTAACTACTTGCTTTGATACGTCTTTTAATGATACTCGGGTATGTCAAACCCCGTCCCTTTCTCTTAATCCAAACTTTAGCAGGCCTAGTAAGCCTAGTGATCACTCACCCACTAAGGCCCACTGCTCACACTCACAACCTCCAAGCCCAAAACATTCCAGCCTACAACAACAACCTTACCGACTATGCTACTCACCCAAAAGTCAAAACTAAAGGTCTTCTTCAGTACCTGGCACATCCACACTCCACAAACAAACTACCAAAAAGAATAAATTCACTTCCTTAAAACTATTCGATCTAATTCATGGGAATCGAAGGGCGAATACACAATTAAGGAAAAATCAGAACACAAGCAACTTATCACATCTTAAATCCCAGCCGATCCCCTCACACTCCTCAAGCAAAAACTCAAATTCTGTGGCTTTTTCTGATTCTTCCTTAAACATTAGGCGTTGTAACATCAGAATCCTCTCAAATCTTTGTAATGATTCGTGCTCGGTATCAAATGAAGCTGAAAACACGATTAATGTGGGTAACAAAATTGGGTTTAACATGGATGGTAAGAAAAACAAAGTGACATCTATCCTTGCCAATGGGGAACACGCGGTTGATCAATGAATATCCTCTCTCTGAATATTAGAGGGGTGTCACAACCCCGCCTAGGCGGAAACACGAGGCGTAACATTATAGATATCATCACAACACAATGGTGTCAACAATATAGAGGACTAAATGAAATAGATAAACAAATGAAACACAATGTGTCATGATAATATCTAACACAAGATAAAGGAGTCTTGCATTACGATAGCAAAGTCATACCACAAGGAAACATACTCCAAAAGTCTATACAATCAAATAACAACCAAGTATCAAACAATTCAAATGACATAAATAAAATCTCTAGGTGAATGACTCCGCATGCAAGCCTACGGTCTCACTAGCCACTCTTCCTAACTTCAACATCCTCAAGATGTTTACTTGAAAATGATGCTTAAAACGTCAACACAAAGGTTGGTGAGAGTCATAGGTTTATGACACGAAAATCAAAGCTTATAAACAATTACTGTGATTAATGCAAACATGGCAGGACAATTACTTCACTATTATACAACCTAGCATGCAAATGTAACCAAAATGAGCATGGGAACGGAACGTGTCCCTCAATCCAACAAGTATCAACAATTGGGTAGGAACGTTACCCCCGATCCATTAAAACCATCACTTCACATGGGAAGGAACGTTACCCCTGATCCCAATATCACAACAAATGGGTAGGAACATTACCCCCAATCCAAATACACATAAGCATTTAGCACGTGACATACAATAGCCAAGTAAAGTCCATACACTTTAAACAAACCACATAATCACAGTAATTAGAATATTTCAAATCCATTTGCATCATTTCCATCCCAATTTAAAAGCAATGTAAAAAGAGGGACTATGAAACTCACCTGATGCACTAGCAGCTTCCAAACAATATCAACACAAGCTACACAATACAAACACAAACGTGTTACATGCGACCAAGCTAAATGCTCAAGTCCATGTAACACTCATATGATGGATGTCTAAGGGTTTGATTAACCATCATGGGTTAACCCGACACCATGCCCGACCTTAACCTTCTCATTAACACGTTACATTAGTTAACTATAATTTATTCAAAAATGCAGAAGTTTAGTGTGTCTTGACTAACTTAAAAACCTTACTTGATGACCTTTATAAATTATACCAAAAATCATCTATGTTCCTTTATGTGTTTTCTAACTACCATTTGATTTCCAAAGCCATTTACATGCACAAGTACTCATAAGAAAATCAAACTTCAAAATAGTCCCAATTCGGACCTGTACGCGCACTAAAAAGTTTGACCTTGCTAACTATACTTAGACAACTAATCAGAGGCTAAAAATTGGTGTGGGGTTAATAGACATATAGAACGTAACTACTGTATAAGGGATAAGCTTAATTCCATTTTTAATTATAGGTTTTACCCTCTTAAACATGACCTAATTCTAACCCGTATTTACTGTTTTGACAACTTTTCTTGCAAAAACTATTTGAATGACTTCCTGATCTTAAAAACCTTTGAGGCCGGATTTTCTGGAAAGTAGACCCTTTTGGCTTATTCATAGGCTCAAGAAACATATCAATACTCGTTTTTATCATCAAGATATCAGTCGTTGAACACGACCCAAAATTCTGCTCAACCCTAAATCAAGTTTTAACGCAAACCCTAACATGCCATATGCATAATCATAACCCTAAACTAACCCTAATCATCATACCACCATCAATGATCATATGTTTTCTATATTTTATATAAACCCTAGATCCATCATTGATTATATTACATAAACACATAAATCTAACCATAAAAAACACACTTACCTTGATTATTAGCACATAAACAACACTCTTGATTGACTCTTGGATCTAGCAATGAAAATCGATTCTTCTTAGGGTTTTGGGGGCTAAGTTCGATGGCACAAAGGGAGGGGAGGAAGGGATTATGAGCTAGGTTTGTGAGATATTATTCTAAGTAACCTTTATCCTTTTCTATTTGCAATTTGATAAAAATTAAAACTCCAATCCTATTTTTTTTTAAACCGATCGGCCCCCTTAATAAATATATATTTTTATTATTTTTTTAAAATTATTAATTAACTAATTTACTTCATTATCTTAAATTTTTATAAAAACCTAAGCTAGTTTGATTAAACCTTTTTACTTAAACGATACTTACTAAACTTTCTAAATATAGCTTTCATTTCACCAAACCACTTTCTATTTTTAGAAAGTTTGCTATAAACCTCCACATTTCACTCACTTAAATCACTTCCAATATGACACATTTTCCACAAACGCTTAATCCACAATAATCCAAATATTTGACATAGCATTACATACTATACGCCAATCATTTCCATTATCACCGCATGTGAACAAATAGAATACCAATCACTTTCCACAAACATGATCAAAATGAGATGTCCATACAACTCAAAATGATCTTAAGCACATACTAAAACCACTTATCACACATGATAATTACATAGCACACTACTTAATCATATAAAATGAACACATAGCCATATCTAAGGGTAAAGCTAACCTGCCCAAATCACGGGTGTCACGGTATCCCCTCCTTGAGGAAATCTCGTCCTGAGATTTTACTTGCAGGTTCAATAACTCAGTCCACGAACAACTGTGGATACCTAATTCTCATCTGGTCTTCGTGTTCCCAAGTAAACTCAGGACCACGTTTCGAATTCCATCTAACTTTTACAAGTGCTATCTTCCTATGTTTTAACTTCTTAATTTCTCGATCCATAATATCTATAGGTTCTTTGACAAAACGAAGTGTCTTGTCGACCTTGATCTCATCCAATGGCACATGCAAATTAGCATCCGTCAGACACTTTTTTAGATTTGACACATAAAATGTGTCATGCACGCTACTCAACTCCTCAGGTAACCTCAACCTATAAGCTACAAGGCCAATCCTTTCAAGGATCTCAAACGGTCCTACATATCTCGGTGCTAACTTACCCTTCTTTCCAAAACGAACTACGCCCTTCTAAGGCGTCACCTTTAACAATACACGATCTCCTACCTCAACTCTAACGGCTTACGCCTATAATCAACATAGCTCTTTTGACGATCTCTCGCCGCTTAGGGGTTCTCCTTTACCAACACTACCTTATCAGTCGTTTCTTGCACTAACTCAAGTCCAGTCAAACTACTCTCTCCAATCTCTGCCTATGGAACAGGCGACCTACATTTCTTTTCATACAAAGCTTCAAACGGAGCATACTGAATGCTCGAATGATAACTACCACGAAAATTGATAACACATGCCCTCATTATATCTTCCAAAGTCTAAATCATATGTTCACTTTGTCCATCCGCTTAAGGATGCTAAGCAGTACTCAAATCGAATCGCGTCTCTAACACTTTCTGCAGCGTCTGCCAAAACCACGAAGTAAATCTCCCATCTCAATCTGAGATGATCGACACCGAAACTCCATTCCTTGCTACTATTTCATAAATATTAACCCTTGCCAACTTTTTCTCTTGTAATCTTCTCGTATAGCTAGAAATATAAAGTGGCTAGGTCAGTCTATCGACCATCACCCCAAATCATATCATACCCACTACTTTGACCTTAGAAATTTAGTGATAAAATCCATGGTGATTCTACCTCATTTTCACTCAAGTATCTCAGGCTGTTGCAATAAACCCGAAGGTCTTTGATGCTCAGCCTTCACTTTTGCACAAGTCAAACACTTACTAACGTAGATAGCAATAACTCTCTTCATTCTCGGCCACTAATACATATCACAAAGGTTATAGTACTTCTTATCCGCTCCTGGATGTACCATGTATCTTGATGCATGGGCCTTATCCATTACACTTCCCACCAATGAAACCTAAATACCATCCATAAAATACAAACTCTCGTCTTCTTTCCTTCCCATCTTTTGATCTAAACCACGTAATCTTTCTGCGAGTACGTTCCCTTGATTGGACGCCTCACTTTGGGCTGCTAGTATCATTCCTTTTACTCCATACCGAATGGTCATAGCCATCGCTCGAACACGCCTAGGTTTCACTCATTTCTTCCTACTTAACGCATCAGTCACCACATTTTCCTTACCTGGATGCAACCTTTCATAAACCAAAACGCAGAGCCAAAACACAGGAACCAAAACGCAGGAACCAAAACGCAATAGGCAAAACGCAGGACCAAAACGCAATAGGCAAAACGCAATACCCAAAACGCAGAGGCACAACGCAATAACCAAAATGCAGTGCCTAATAAGACAAAATGCAGTACGTTGTCCTTCACAAAACGACAAACTGCAGTACTTTCTCTGACAAATCGCAGGAAGCAAAACGCAACCCGTAAGCAAAACGCAATCAAGAACACCCTTCGTATAGATAAAACGCAGCCAAGAAAAAATCTTCAAACTTTCTTGTAAGCCACGAAATGATGTTAAAACTACCAAGTAATGATGCAAGGGATAGTTCTAAGCCCGAAAGTACAAATCTTTAACACCTTTAACCACAAACAAAGATCAAACTTTGAATTTTCTTGCTATATTTTTCGAAAAAAAACAACACCACGAATACATTACATCCCCGGTTAGCTCTGATGCCAATTTTAGATTTTAAATGACATACAAGAACAAGGAATTAAAACAGATCTGGAGGTATGATAAAGTGAAATAAATGAATAGTCATTTTATTAGAGTTGAAAGGTTAAAGAGATGGGAAGAGTGTATGTGTTAGAGAGAGAACACACACACTTACACTTTTACAAAAGTAAGCTTCACCCCTCCATGGAAGTATGGAGGGGGTATTTATAGTCCTAGTGACACTTAACTATTGTAACTAGTCATTATTAGTCCCTACGTGTCACGCTATAAATGAACTAATGTAATTCCGGATATGTCACCATATTTTAAGGCTAACAAATATCAAGATTCAACTTCGTGGGTTAAAGAGAATGGAAAAAGATTTAGATTGATGATGTCTTGAGAAACTCCATTTTGCTTCATGAATTGAGTGATAGATAAGTACTTGTTTAAATGCTTGTTTGCATCTTCATCTCGAAATCCATGGAATTGGCAATTCTGTTGAAGCAACCGAACCATATAATTTTTTAATACAAAATCGGTTTCCGGAGCGGTTGTCGGGGCGATTGGACCTCCTCTACCGATGAGTGACGGTCGATAAAAATCCTCCATGGTTCGAGGATCATGGGAATGAGAGAACATCGTAAACAATTAAACAATATGAGAAGATAAGAATTAAACACTTGAGAGGATAATGATTTTTTTAAAATATTTATATAAAAGAAAATAGAAATGGAAAATATTTTTGGATTTTTATAAAAAAATAATGAAAAGAAAATATTTTTGGATTTTTTTTAATAAAATAAAATAAAATAGATAAAATAAAATACTTTTGGATTTTTTATATTTATTTAATTTTTAATTAATTTTTTTAATTTAATTTTTTTTTATTGTTATATTTTTATTATTTATACGAAAATAAACTTTCGAGACGAAAGGATCTTCAAGACACTAACTTCAAACACTACGTGAAAATCGTACAACTCTCCCCGGCAGCGGCGCCATTTTGATAACCGTCAAACGTGTCTCGTAATAATGTATAGTATTTCCCGTTTAGATAAGAAAATTACTTGAGGACAAGTAATAGTCTATCTTCCGAGTGTCGTTTCCACGGCGAGAGATGAATTGAAATCCATGTTAATGTTCTGAAGTAAAATGCTTGATTATCTTTTAGGGTTTTTAGTTTTAAAACTATTTTTAATACTAAGAAAATTATATTAAAAATAATACTAAACAATAAAACTACAAGAATTATGCTAAAATGATCTA
>BQNB010034459.1:26966-51590 GCA_026074375.1 Tanacetum coccineum
ACCACTTAAGGACGGATGGTGCAACTTTTTTGGTCAAGGGACTAGGGACGTTGGTCAACGCAAACCACAAGGACCAACGGTGTAGTTTACTCTAGTTTTTTTAATGTGAACTTTACTAGGTTGATAACACAATTTATGGAGTGTTTTTGCTGTTGTTCATATTATCCGCTTTTGTTAGAAAATGAGCTTACTGGAAAGTTAAAGCTATATTTTACTTTAAGATATGTGTGTTGATCATCTTTTTTAGCAATAGTAATTTGATATTTGTCATTTTTACAAATTTTAAATATCCTTGTTTATGGTTCAGGAAGCTGCAGATGGCTTCCGGTGGTCAGGATTTGATTTTGGCACTGAAAGAAACCGTCAGATATGGTCTCTTTCTTGGCACTTTTGCTGGGACATTTGTTTCAGTTGATGAGTTTATAGCTGCTGTGGGTGGACACCGGAGGTATATCCCTCTCTCTGTTTCTCACTTTCTTATATATCTTAATTAAGGCTGAGCATATTTCAATCTTCATTATTGTCTTCAATCTGCTTTTCCCTCATTAATTTGTTAAATAGGGAGTTATTTAATCGCCTGATAGACTACCAAGCAAAAAACTTCAATCCTATAGTGCTTAAATTTAAATACCATAGGCTATTTGAAAAATTAAATAGGAAAGTAACCAAGTAAGTAGTAAAATTTAGAAGAGGCAACCGACCGCATTGTTTGCATTTATATCATAACATGTCTTTCTCAAGTACTTAGTTTCATGTCGTTTTCTTTTATTTGACTCAGTGTGCAATGATACTACAGAACTGCAAAATGGAGGGCTTTATTAGCAGGGGCAATAGCCGGACCTTCGATGCTCCTCACTGGACCCAACACTCAGCATACAAGCTTGGCTGTTTATATTTTTATGCGTGCAGCTGTCCTGGCATCACGCTGTGGAATAAAGAGCGAACGCTTTGGACGTATTTGTAAACCTCTCACGTGGGCCCATGGAGACCTGTTCCTAATGTGTCTCGCCTCGACCCAAATATTGTATGCAGCTGCTTTTTCCCATAACTTTGACATTATTATTTTATTTTATTATTGTCATTCTCAATTACATATATTCATTATCTTCTTTTCTAGCCTTGGTATTTTAATGTGATGAGCATTATTTTTGGTTCATAACGATAGATCTTGATAAATAGTGAAGAAATTGAGATGAATAGGAGGACCCTTTTCTTGTTGTGGATAGACTGACTGATGCATACGACATAAATCTTTACAATGACAAATAAGTGATGCAACTTATTGGATGGTTTAGAAGTTAACAACATAACATTGAGGTAGAACAGTAAAAGTATGATTAGTTGATCACACAAATACTATCCAACAAACCGATTCTCCCATGTTTTTCCACGAGTACATTTGGTGGTATAATGCATGAGTTCTATGAGTATATAGTTTCAAGACAGCAATATTAACAAGTTAATACGTACTTGGAACTGTTGTAGGCTTCCAACAAATTAAAAAAAACAGGTGTTAGTTCACAGTTGGATCATCTTTAGAGATGGACTTGCAAGTTGAAACTACATAAAATTTCGATTAAAGTTTATAACCATCATGCATACTTGTACTGTCTTTTCTGATGGGATAGCAGATGTTTTAACTTTATTAGTAGAAGTAATATGTATCTCAGTTAACCCTTTATGTTATTTGCCAGGTGTGCATACATCCTAAAGCAGGATAGTTTACCTCAGACATACAAATCATTTCTCAATAAACATGGTGGAAAGGACCTGGCCATTCTTCAAGGCGTTAGAGATATTGCTTGTGGCATGCCTTTTACTAATCTGGAGCAGATACAAAACTACTATAATAGCACAGGTGTCGATGTTACACTTGACCCCAGAATGAAAGTTCCTTGCTCGGTATGCATGACTAGTTTTCTTCTAGCATTCCTTCCATTTTGCTACCATAGTTATCACATGTCCTTCCGCATTCCTTGTTTTCTATTTTTTCTATTATGTATTTGCTATTGCAAGTATTAAGTATCTTACAGTATGTCATAAAAGGGTATTTGGTAAATTAACCTATGAGGTGGATTTTGCAGATCGTACATGGAAATCAGTCATGTAGTTGGCATGCTATTACATTCTTTCTTGAAGAGTATAAAAGAGCAGTACCAGTTTATCTTCCAGTATATTTAATTCCTGCACTTATTGTACATCGTCAAGGACTTGGAAAACGGTATGTATTTGTTCATCCTCGTATCACTAACATCATTTTTCCTTTACCTGCTACTGATATGGTTGTGTTTTACTTTTAATTAGTTAACCCGCACAATAATTTACTAACCAGAATCAGCCATCTTTACCAAATGTTACGAGATTTTCTTAGCTTACAGACAATTTGCATCGTAGTCCTTAAGTTTCTATCATTACTCTTATGTCACAGATTTAGTCAAATTGTGGCGCCGTACCACATTTTCACAAATCCAGCTTTCAGACCCTGTTTGTTTCCATCTTTCTCTATCGTCACCTTCATGCTTCTTATCTCTTACAATTTGAAAAGATTCAATTCCCCATGATTCAACTATTTAAGAAAACAATCATTATCTGTAGTGATCTAATGGAATAGATAATCACACAGCTAAACGGATATGTAGTTGTGATTAGTACATGTACCAACAATGCATAATGTTTGATGGGACTGATCATTAGACACCTTTACTGCTATATCTTATTTTCATTGTAGTAGATACTTTTACGTTAATATCTAGGGTACAGCTTTGTGATATTTACACCAGCCCTTCTGTCATTCATCCTAGACATCTTTTGGCATATTAACGTGACATCTAACTCCTTGTTATTATTCAAAATTATGTGGTGATAAGGACTCTATTATCAATAAACATCTTCTATAAATTCAAACTTATTACTCTTTACTTTATGCAGGCCTTTCACAATATTGGCTAAAGGTCTTTTTGGTACTGCAAGATCAAGTCTGTTTCTCACTACATACTGTACTTCTGCTTGGTGAGCTTCAGTTACTACAAACACTTCATTATCTAGCTCAAAAAAGTTCCTTGTTTGATTACGTAAATAATGTCCATTTGGTACTTTGGCATCTGTACAAATGCTTCGTAATTGCAATTAAAATAAGCCTAGAACCATAAAAAACCTTGGATGTCTAATTATGTTGCTGCTGCTATTGTTTATCAGGGTCTGGACATGCTTCCTCTTCAGGATTTTTAAGAGATGTAATGTTACCATGCTAGCATTGGGGACGGTAATACAACTTTCTCCATTTGATTATCAGCATACACTGTATTCTAGAGGTGACAAAATGGGGGTGTTGGGCGGGTTTAGGTAACATGTCCAACAGGTCATTTTAACGGTGTGTCAATACAGTTGGGTTCTTAGTCAGATGTTTGATGAGGCGACGATATTCCCGTTGATTTCAAAGTGGATCGATTTGTGTCATGTTTTATCTCTAATGGGTTGACCGGGTCAAACTTGAAAACTTATATGAAATGAAGCACTGTCGAGTGGGTCAAACTGGATAGAAGTCACCGAAAGTGTTACTCAAATAATTTCAACCACCATAATTGTATGATAACGTACCTTGCAATTAGTATTAGAGTTTTCTTTGGTCCTATTTCGTAATTATATTCTAGCAATTAAAGTTTTCTTGGTCCAATCTGGTAATTACTTTTGAACACTTTAATAACCAAACTAGATCGTTTATAACATTTAATAACTAGGTTTGGACATAAAAAAATATAACTACTAAATTAGACCATCTCGGAAAGTATGTTGCTATTTTATGGAATTGTATACTCGATATTTTTAGAGAACTGAAAAAAAAACTACACTTGGCGGGTCAACTTAACCTTACCCATTTGCCACTTCTAGATATACCCATCGTATTCTATATAGGTTACTATTGTTTCCATTTAGTTTATTGCAAGTAAAATTTGTGTTATTGTACAGTTTCCAACTGGCATCAGTTTAGCAATTGAGAAAAAGAGCCGGAGAATAGAAATATCACTTTACTGCCTTGCTCGAGCTATCGAAAGCTTTTTCACAACCATGTCTGAGATAGGATACATGCCAGAAGTATTAAACTTAAAACGAGTCGACGTGTTAATATTCAGCATATCAACAGCAATTATAATGCATTGTTACGCCATTGAAAGAGACGTTTTTAGATCTAAATACTTGAACGTGCTTGATTGGGTGTTTGGTGTCCCTCTTCCTCCATACGACACGACCCCACAAAAAAAAGATGAAACAAGCTAATGAATTTATACGTGCACAAAAGGGATATGTAAACTGAAGCAGTTACAATGGCACTTTTTTGTTGTAGAGAACTTTTTCTATGCATTATTGTTGACAACAGAAGTAGGCAAGTAGATTTTTTTTATTTTTTTTTTTGTATTTTTAACATCAGGTCGGGTTTAACGATACTGTAGTACTGGAAAAAGAACCGTTCGTTTAATTACATTTTGAATAAAATTCTTAGTATAGGTTCTTTTTGAGTATGCACTAAGTTTTTGTATAAGATATCAGTTGTTCTGGACTTGAGGTTACTGATGAAAATTCTTGTATCTTTTTTATATATGGAATTTATAACAACATGAAGATCTGGTCTTATCACTCATGTTTAGTTTTGAGAAAAAAATTTATATAAAAAAGTGAAAGAACTATGCCAAATCTATATATCAACTTTGTTAATCCTACAAAGCAAAACCTGTCAATAACGGGAAAAGCTTATGATGATGCAACAACTTGATTCGATGTGAACATGGCTAAATCTAAGGATTTTATACAAAACTCAAGATCGAACCCAACTGTTTTGGATACTTACAATAAGTCAAATAATCCAATGAGATAATATAACAATGTCGATTTTCTTCTAGTAACGAATTCAAACTAAAGAACCATAATAGTAGTTATGTTTGTGGTGAGTAAGGCTCACTTAGCCTTTGGGGTTGATGCTTTTTTAGTGTCGAAATCCCCTTCTAGCTCAGGTTGATATGTACATCCACCATCTATAGAAAGCAAACCCATATACCATAATGTAGATTATTGTTCTTACAGGGTAGAACTTAAACCTGCACACGATAACACACAAAATTAATCATTTCAAGAGTCATAAAATCTAGTAATGAAATAGTAGGTTTTAAGAACAACATTGCATAATTGATGTTTGATCAAGAAGGTACTAGGGTAGGAGGTTGATGTTAAGTCATATTTGTCATTTAAAAGCAGATGATCCTCATAGATTGGTGTAAGTATTGATATGGCTAAACTTGTGGAATCGACTAGGTGACACACTGACACTACACTTTGATACAAGTGATCAAGACCCTTGAACATGAGTGATCAATGCATAAAATCGACAATTATCAAAATATCGTAAATACCGACTACATTAGGATAAATATAAAGCCGCCTATGCTTTTGAAAGTTTTGGCTTTTTTTGAGACCTTGTAATCTTGCTGAAAATGGTATTATTTGGATGACAAAGTTGCAGTCTCTTTTCTATAAAATTGTCTTCTTATACAAGTAATTAACTTGAAAAGTTTCAAACCAGATGGATCTTCTAATAAAGCAATACTACTTTTTGTAATCTTTAATTGTGTTTTCTTTGTAAACATCCTTTACTGATCACATGATTACTGTGTAATTTCTCTTTATGTAATGTGTCAATAATCACTTACACTAGATTCATCATGCTACCACTACAACCAAGTTTCCAATACAAGTTCATAAGCCTTAAAAAAGGTACCAAACACAAGACCATAAATGCAATAAAACCATAAAAAGTTCACCTTGAAGGAGTTGGTGGTGAGTTAGCAGGAGGCATATGAGCAACAGACAAAGGTGAAGTCCATTCAGAAACTGGTCTATCAAAGAATTCCCAATCAGGAAGAACAATACCTCCAATACCAAACATTCCAAATACATAAGTAACAAATGTTTTCTTCCATGAATGTGTATAAAATCCTATAATTACCATTAGTATAGCTAAACATACTAAACATTTTCTTAATCCTGCATCATCTGCCATTATAAAAAAGAAGAAAAAATGGTTTTATTTTGGGTTCACTCAAAGATTGTGGATATTGAAATGAAGTGATCCAGATGACAAGATGCATGTGGGAAAATGAAAGGTGGTTGGATGGTGAAACATAAATGCATTCTTGCACTTCTTCATTTAATGTTGACAGTTAACTTATTTTTTTAGAATGATGTTTTGAATTTTCAAAAGGTTTGAACATTAAACTATAGTACAACATAGAAGCGTATTATTTTTAGGGGTGAAAACGAGTCGAGCCACTCGTGAAAAGCTCGAGATTGGATCAGTAAAAAGCTCGAACGAGTTGAACCTGAGCTCGAGCCTTAAATGGAGCTCATTTAATAATCGAGCTCGAGCTCTATATACAAAGCTCGAATAGGCTCGCGAGCCTAATCGAGCTTTAGTACATAGTATCCAAAATAACTAACGAGCTCTTTAATGAGCTCAAAACAAATAAACGAGCTTTAGATAAATGAGCTCGAACAAGCTCAAGAAGTCAAGCTTTATTCTTAATAGGCACATCACAAACGAGCTGAGCTCGAGCCCCCCCCCCCTCCAATTATATTAAACGTTCCAATATTATATGTGTACTCAAAATATTACTCATATGATACATACGTTGAATTTTTACGATGCTATGCGAATACTGATGTAGTATAATTGAACATTTGAAAAAAATATACGTCTACTAATATTCAACAAAATAGACATAGTAGTACAAAGTAACAAGCTCACGTATTAGTCGAGTAATATATACACTTACCATGATAAACTACTTTAAAGGAAATACACGTCTATTACATAGCTTAAACTCAATTATAAATTACTTTCGAAATAATTGAACTAATTGTGGTATTATTTAAGCTGTGTATTTCTTTTATGGTTCGGATTGTTATTTGACTAACCAAAATACAGAAATCTTACATCTTTATAACTAAAATGAGGGTTCAATCGGTTGGAAAACGCCTTCTTTCTAGAGACAGAAGTCAAGAGTTCAATCTTCACTTTCTGCAAAGTCGAATGTCTTATGGAAGCAGTCTCTCTACCTTCGGGTATGATTAAGTTTGTCTACATCTCATCTCCTCCATTACCTGTAAAAGACGAGATTGGATACCTTTTTTAACATCTATATAACAGCAATTTCTTACACCACTTGCAGTCCACTACTTCTTTGCAAAATTCGACACCCACCGGCCCAACTACACGCTCAACAAAAGCCCAATCCAGCTCCACTCCCTCACCCACACAAAATCAAGTCTTTACGTATTTGTAAAAAATCTATATGATTTCTGTGACTAAACTTGCGATGGCAATTCATTACTACAGTATATAATATGTAAGCGACGAAATCAGGGTGGGTCCGAGGATCTCGGGACCCTATGAAACTTTGCGGTGTTGTGGTGATGTATGATAAAAATCTCGATTTTTTTAAATGCATCCGGTCTATATACATTGTGTTTCTAGTGTAATATTTTATAAATGCATCTGGTCAACTTCTGTCATCGTTTAGTTTCGTCCCTGTTTATGATTATAAAGAAAGTAAAAGCTTAGCAGCGGGATATATAACACAAGCGTACAATTGTATAGGTTTTGCTTGGTAGCATTAACGATATGTATTTATATGTTTAACAACAACAAAATAAAAATGATGCAGGGCATCTTCGAGCTCTATCTTCTTTGGCTTAGCCATCGGTTATACTTCTTATTCTAATAGCATTTGGTTGTTTTGCGAGTTCGTTTCGTTAGTATTTTTCTGTTCCTTTTCGTTCTTTGTTTGTTGGATCGTTTTTGCGTGTATATCGTCTGCTAGTTTCTTTCTAGCCTTTTTAAATAAAATTCCATTTGCCGTTCAAAAAAAAAAAAAAAAAAAAAAAACATGTGAAGTCATGTGTTTTAATTTGTTCGAGAAGATTGAAGGGTCAAACGACAATTTATAATTGTCGTAATCTATTTTTTTAGTTTTAATAAGTTACTTATTTTTACTAAAGATTTGTTTACTTTCTTATTTTAATTTTGGTATGGATTCTTTGATTTCTCTCTAAAACTCTTTTAAAGTATAAGTTTAAGAATTATTTTAGGTTTTTAAAAGAAGTTATTATGAGTTTATAGAAAAGGAGAGTTTCTCTTGAAGTCACGGTTTGTCACCCTTTGATGGTTTATCTAAATTTCTTTGCTCTTTGTTATTTGTGTGGTTTCTTACATTCACAGCGGTTTCGCCATAAAAAAAATATCATACTCATTTCAGTTTCTTAAATGTAAAATGAAACTTAACAAGTATAAGTAATAACAATACTAAAGTTGTTATTCTAAAGGTACATCATAAAAGAAGTACCCAAGTTTTTTGTCATAAGAAATTCATAAGTCTTTCAATGGTTGGAAAATCCTAAGTTGTAGACACATAGAGGAGGGCGGTTTACGCTATTAGAGGAGAGTTACTGTAAAGACACAACTTCTATCGTGTTGGCTGTGTTTTCAGCTTGTATATGTGAATAAGAAAAAAAGGAGATTTTTTTTTACAGAATAACTCTTTCTATTGAGAAATAGAGAGGTGAGTCACTAGCCGAATCTTCTACTAGGGTATCGGTTGGTTAGTGTAACCTTTTATTTTATTCTCGAATCTGTTCATCCACGAGCTACTCTAAATTCGATCAAACGAGTTGAGTTACGGAAAGCATTTAGACGGATGATAGTATTTTCATCACCTTGTGACCACTGATGATGCTTTTATTGGTATGACGTCTATGAAGTAAAATACTCCGTAGTAAATACATATCATTAACTACCTAGTTTAACTACAAAGCACTTTTTTACTTTTTCTTTTACTCAATGTCTCACCCAACTACGTAGTGTATAATATACTAGTACGTCATATCAGTAGAGCTTAAAACGAAATTAAAAAAAAAAGTGCATAAACCATGATTTGGTTTTTGTTAGTTCGTTAAAGTTAAGCAAGCGAACCCATGTTGTATAAATCTAGTTGCCTAGTTGTATCAGATTGACTTTTCATTGCATAAGATGTTTATAATCTACAACTTAAATTATATACTAGTATACTTTTGTACAAAGGTAACCATTGGAGCAATCACTCCCACACTGTAAATATCCACTTGAGCGGTCAGACGGCTTTTGAAGATACAGATCATGAGTTCAATCCCAACTTCTGGTTAAAAAGTCACCGCACAGATGTTCATTGCTTAAGTTTTAATCCTTAAAGAAGGATCGGTCGGCACTAAAAAAAAATCACGAGATCCGAGGGCTTCCTCGCCGATTTAAACCTTTTGGAGACTTTTATTCTAAGGGGGTGTTTGTTTGATGGCAGTAGAATGAAGTAATGAAATCATACTAACTTTTAGTTGTTTGGTTGATTACGGGTCCCACCGATTGGTATCAAATACTCAAAAGAAACCCATAGACCCAAAGTAGGCAAGAGGGGCTGGTTTCACTTGATTCCATGTTATTTTTTCTTTTCTCCTACCGATCTTCTCGCTTAGCTCACATCCAAAATTAATAAAGCCGTTCTTATTTTTTCTTTCTCCCTAATTTCAACCTCAAATTCAATCCAATTCAAAGAAACTTTTATTTCCCAAGTTCTGTATGTTAGTTTAGGTGTATTGTTAACTTGTGTTCACTTTTTTCCCGTATTAATAATTAGTTTTAGGAATAAAGATTGCTGTTATATATCATATACAGAGGATGACTATTTTATTGGCAAACTTTTGAAGAAGAAAATATAGCATAAGTAGATTAAAGAAGTTTATGCATTTTGATTAAGATAAAGTATGATACCCACAATAATTAAACCAAACATCATTGTTTATAATTATACCAAAATGTAAACCCATTCATATTTCACCCATCAATGAAACTCATATCCATTGTGATTCCGAACAATAAACCAAACAGCCCCTAACGTAATTTGTCATTGTACAATATGTCGAATATACCTTTGATGTTGCATTTTTGTATGAGGGATGGTACATCCACAAAAAGATTCACAAAAGAAGTTTCACAAAATGATGTAACATGCATTAATAGGGAGATGCTAATCAAAAAGGAAGAAAAAGAAATAACTAAAAAGATTTTGATTGAATACATGTCATTTTGTGAAAGTTATTTTGTGAATGTAGCAATTCTTTTTTTGTATTAAAAGTGCTTTTTTGGTGGAAGGTGTGGTTCCTCACTACATCAACAACAATTTATCTCACCTTAACTTTTATTTTTTAATTTTCCTCCATCCTCAACAACACATTCATTATCCTTTCTTCACATTTCATATGGTTTCTATTATTAAAAGTAGGGGTTGGTTATCGGTATCCCTTAATGTGCATGTAATACTCTTTAGATTTAAACAAACTATTTTTATTATAAATCTGAGAAATTAAAAAAAGAGGACACAAAATACAACGTTTAATAACGCAAAAGTAGTAAAACAAAAAAATAAGAAGCAAAAAACTATCTTGCTCTGTTGATAAAATGATCAAAACTACTGAAAAAAGTGCATAATATAAACTACAAAGTTTGACATGTCAAAAATAGTAAAAGGCAAAAAATACAAAAAAAAACATAAAAAAAATTGTCTTGGTTTGTCAATAAAGCGGGTAATAAAGGGTATTAGTTGTAGAAAATGATAAAAATACCAATAGTACCACCCTTAAAATGTCCAATTACACATAATCCCACACACAACTAAGGGTGTCGGTCAGGTCGGGTTGGTCGGGTTCAAGTCAATTCAGGTCGGGTCAAAGTCGAGTCAAGGCTAAAAATAACAAACCTGAACCGATCCTATTTAAACTCGGGTTAGTCGGGTTCGGGTCTATTCGGGCCAGTTCAACTCAGGTCATGTGAATTCAGGTTCGGGTCAATTTGGGTTTGGGTCAATTTATGAGTACAATAGTCATAAAGTTACCTATGTGTTCTAATTTTTAAAGATAATTTATAAAAAATATTAAAAAAAAAAACCTTATTCGGTGAAACAAGTTGACCCAAACCCGAGTTTGCAAAGAATTCAACCCGATACCTAACCCTATTTGGGTTATTCGGTTTGACCCGAATAACCCGAATTCAATTTGTGACCCGAATAACCTGATTCGAATAGGCTTTATCAGGTAGGGTTTTTTTTACACACAACACGCTGATAGAAAGTCATTTTCATCCTTTATTTCTCGAATCACACCTTCCACTATCAGATATTTTTTCTGTACATGTATGAATTATGATATAGCGATTGGGCACGAGTGGGACTGGATGAACAGCTTTGTCTTCGTGTTTTAAACCGTGTAAATTGAGGCCCACTGGCCACTTCTCCTTAAACGTTACTTTTCAAGGGCCAATCAGCTTTTTCAAACTCATCACACATGTAAATTTTAGTTTAATATCATACATTTATTTACTTGTCGTGATCAACAATTGACTACACTGATTAAATTAAATGCGTGATTTTTTTTTGTCTTATATTAAAGCAATTTATGACGTGACATGTATATTTGTCGGGTGACGTGGATTTTGAAGGTAAAAAAAAGATTTTTGTTGATATCAACCCAAAACAAATAAAGTTTGATATGTATAGAGTTCATATATGATAATAAGACATTTGAAAAAATTTCTTGCTATTAGATATGTTATTAATCCTGATTTCAACTAGCATCACTTAGAATTTTATTGCAAGTTTTAAATGGGTTCGGATATGTTATTAATCTTGGACCAAAACATTAACAGATTTTTGAGTAATCATTTTTGCCTTTTATTCTTCAAAATCTTCGAACTGTCTTCTATACTTCATTTTGATATATTCTAATTGCTTCAAAAATTCTCGATCGTGTCTTAAAAATAAATAACAAATAGACGTAATATTTGCAATTAAACCATAACATTGTTATTCATATAAGCACAAATAAAAGTATTTTCGATATACTATATAGTATGATGATTTAGTTCTTGGTGTTGAGATAAAACGATCCAACTAGAGAAAATGAAGGTTGACACACAACCGTCACCTAGCAAGTCAGCTAAAGGGAAAAGGATAAGAGACGATACACAATACAAAAATATTGTCTTTATGACACTTAAAAAAAGTGTCATCAAAAATTAAACAGTGTCACTAAAAGTAAAAAACTGTCAACAAAAGTAAAAAAAAATATAACTAAAACTTTTATGTGCTTCTCCTACATTTAAAAAATGTAGCTAGAAGTCCAACTGGTAAAAGTCTATCTATAATGACACGAAAAAAGTGTAAAGATATATTTTTTGCCTTTTAAAACATAATTTGTACATAAAAAATATCATTAAATCTCTAAATTTTAAGTTTTTATTCACACTTTATTTTTTCAGAAAATTTTCATATGAAAATAGAAAAACTGAAAACGTGTTTAGTCGCAATTTTTTTAATATTTTTCAAAACAAAAAAAAAAAATTCTCATTTCCAAATTTATATAGAAAAAAAAAATCTCATTTTACCCTTCTCTTTTTATTTTTTCTAACAAAAAAAACCTCGGTGGGCAAATGGTCCAAATTTCCAGTTTATACGTTTTTAACCGTTATTATACATTTTTGTACATTTTCGTATGAATTTATTCGTTTTCGTCTGTCTTTATTCATTTTCGTCCGTTTCTATACATTTTTGTCTGTTTTTGGATGTTTTTGTACGTTTTCGTCCGTTTTATACGTTTTTGTCCGATTTAATCCCTTTTAGTCCTTTTTTATACGCTTTTTGATTGTTTTAGTACATTTATATCCGCTTTTGCACCTTTTAATCCGTTTTCGCACATTTTCGCCCGTTTTTATACGTTTTAATATGCTTTTTGATCGTTTTTGCACATTTTTATCCCTTTTTGCACCTTTATATCCGTTTTTGCACGTTTTATAGGTTTTTGTCCTCTTCGTCCGTTTTTATATGTTTTTGATCGTTTTCGTCCGTTTTATACGTTTTCGTCAGTTTTATTCATTTTCGTCCGTTTATACGTTTTTGTACGTTTCATACGTTTTTGTACGTTTTCGTCTGTTTTTATCCTTTTTCGTCTGTTTTTATCCGTTTTCGTCAGTTTTTTTCGATTTCGTCTATTTTTAACCGTTTCCATACGTTTTATATGGTTTTATATGTATTTGTACTTTTTTTAACGATTTCATAAGTTTACATACGTTTTTTTAGAGTTTTAATACGTTTCGTCTGTTTTTGTACGTTTTCGTCTATTTTTTTGTTTTGTACGTTTTCGTCCATTTTTGCACGTTTTATGTACGTTTTCGGCCATTTTCGTACGAATTCGTCCGTTTTTGTATGTTTTTATATGTTTTGTACGTTTTCTTTCGTTTTCTTTTGTTCCTTTCTTGAATGTGTTCATCTGTTTTTATACGTTTTTCTTTCTTTTTGTACGTTTTCGTCCGTTTTCATACGTTTTTTCCATTTTCGTCCGTTTTCATACATTTCGTATGTTTTTCTCATTTTTTGTCTATTTTTATCCGTTTTTGTACGTTTTTGTACCTTTTTGTACCTTTTTTTACGTTTTGCACGTTTTCATACGTTTATTTACGTTATTGTACTTTTTTGCACGTTTTCCTACGTTTTCATCTGTTTTGAATGTTTTCGTTCGTTTACGTACGTTTTCGTCCCTTTTGCGTACGTTTTCGTACGTTTTTACACGTTTCCTACATTTCCATCAGTTTTCTTCTGTTTACGTATGTTTTCTTTCGTTTTAGTACGTACGAAAACGTATGTAAAAATAAGAAAAAGTATGAAATGTACAAAAACGTACGAAAACGTACAAAAACGGAGAAAAACGGACGAAAACGTATGCAAACGAACAAAATGGTTGAAAACGTACGTAAACGGACAAAAACGTATGAAACCGTACAAAAGCGGGCGTAAACGTAAGAAAAGGTATGAAATGAAAAAAAAACGGAGAAAAACGGACGAAAACGTATGAAAATGTAAGAAAGTATATGAAAATGTACAAAAACGAAGAAAAACAGATGAAAATGGAAGAAAATGTACGAAAACGTATGAAAACAAAGAAAAACGAACGAAAACGGACAAAAACGAAAGAAAACGGACGAAAACGTATGAAAAGCTACGAAAATGTACGAAAACTTAACAAAACTTATGAAAACATACAAAAACGAGGAAAAACGGACGAAAACATACGAAAACGTACAAAAATGGAATTAAAATGGCGAAAATGTATGAAAACATTCAACACGTAAATAAACGTACAAAAACGTAGAAAACGTATAAAAACATACAAAACGTACGAAAACGTACAGATTAAATATATGTGCTTATAGTATAGTAGTGTTAATTTCGAGTATACTGCAAATTATATATATGTTTATGGTTGTAGTTAGTTTTTATTAATTTTATTTGTATTTTATGTTTTATTGCTTTTATAATCATATAGAAAGAGTTAATATGAAAAAAATTGACTATGAAAAAAAAATGATTAAAAATAACTTTATCTAAACATCTTTTTATTTTTTAAAAAGGAAAAATAAAAATTCATCTAAACATGTTTTTAAAATTCTCAACTCTTCTCAAAAGAAGAAAAACCATTACCTTCTTTATAAATTTAGAAACATAAAAACATGAAAATTTCTACAACCAAACACTACCTGTATGTCTATTTTTTTTTTAATGATAGATGATTAAACCATTTCAAAAAGACTTTAAACCCATTGTGACCCTTTCCTCCATTGGGTTATATTGACTTCAGGTAACATGTCACGGTTATATTGGCCTCGACTAAAAGGGCCTGGGCCATCAAAGGCTGCCATGAAACTGTATTTGGATCTGGATATGTAAGTAACCATATGTTACATTGAAATTTTTTATCTTACACGTATACGGTACGCTTTGTCATGCATTATCTCCTCTTCATGCCGAAGTCTTAGCAATACACTCGGCATGTCATCTTGCATCTTGTCGCGGTTGACCATGCAATTGTTGAATCCGACTCCCGGGTAGCTATTTCCCTTTCATCTTCGGAAACAGTCCCACCATGAAGCATTGCTGCTCTTGTTCCTGTTATCCATTTGTGGTCGAAGAACATGGATTTGTCCTTCTTGTGGACTAGTCGAGATAACAGCAAAGTAGCTCATTGTGCAGCTCCTTTGGCGTCTTCTTCCACTTTTCCTTTTAGTCGGGATGTATCTTTCCTCATGAACTTACCTCGCTAGCGAGGTGTGATATGTATTATTCTTAATCTTTTATATATGTTTGTTTGCTCAAAAAAAAAAGACAATAACAAAGTATCCATTGAGATAAACTTGAGACAAGAACAAAGTAACAAAGTATTCATTCGGCTATCTGAGTGCAACACATGACAAAGAGGCCCGATCCAAACTATTCACAGTAGTCATGAGAGATCGTAATCACTGCTATCAAATGATATGCAAGAGAATATTTTTATGGCTATACCACAATCTGTTCACACAAAACAAAAAAGATATACATTCACAGTAAAAAAAAGTACAAATTTTACTCAAATTAACTCATCAAAATACTATAATGATTGCTTTGTGATTGTTTGTTAACAAAAGATTATAAGTTTTGAGAAACTTTGAGTAAAATTTAAAGTTTTTAAAAAAATCTGGGTTTGTGTTCTTGGTGTTGGAATTAAAATTGGGGGCATTTACATGTATCCCCAAAAAAATTTCAATATTTACATATTTCCCCAAATATGCTTTAATTTCATTGTACATTATGCATTGAAAACTTGTATTTTGAAGAAATATGTAATTTATGAAGTTTTTGGGTATATATGAAATTCTCCTTTAAAATTAATTGTAAATTCAAGAGGAAATTAAAGAAAAAGATGAGGGTACTTTTGTCATTTCGCATGATTTTTAGTCCATTTAATGGTGAAAAATGAAGACTATTAGAGATAGGGACACGGAATGCAAATAAACAATGTTTTTGAGGGACGCGCTATGCAAAAAAATCTTAATGAAGACAATACATGCAATTTTGACGAACCACAGCGACATTTTTTGCACTTTACCCTAATATCTTTTGAAGAAGAAAAGATGAGGTTACAAGTTGAAAATCAAGTGATTGTAAGTAGATTTATGAGAATTATTACTGTTTTATAAGCTATAGTTAAACTTAATTTTCAGTTGCTCATTTCATGTTTTAGTAATATTCGTGCGTTGCGCCGGACTTATTTTTTGAGAAAAATTAAACTTTTACTTATTTGAAGCATCGTATAACTTCAGACATGTGTGTTGCTCATAAGGTGTGCGTAAGTGTTTAGGGCGTAATGTTGGTGTTTGAGTTTTGCTCAATGCGGTTTGTTTCAAAGTCTGGTTATAGATTTTACCCAAGAAAATAATCTTAAGTACTCAATCACACGTATTTTATTTCTCAAAACATTTAAATATTATTAATCTTTTTATCGATATGATTTTTTTTTTAATTTTTTCACTTTGATGATCAACAACTATAAAAGAAATTAATTATAGACTATAATATGGGATATCAATTAGAGTTTCCAAGCTAAGTTTGAGCTTATCATAGCATCATCCCAAAATGTTAAATTCAAATTACGTTACTAACAGACTCAACTTCTGTTTGGGTAACTTGGAATACACGATCAGCTTGAATTTACTACTAAAAAAAGTCAAAAAATGCAACTCACACAAAAATACTTTGCTCTTCTCCATCCCGATTTGCTTCTACCTTTGTGAAGCCAAGTTAATCGGTTGATACCCCAATTTAATGTTTCATTTTATTGATCAAGAATAGGGATATTTTGTATTCCTAAATACATTATGATGGCGTAAAGTTAATATTATAATTGTAGCATAACTTAACAGGTTTGGTTAAAGTAAATAAAGAGACCCACTTAGTAATACTAATAATAATAACAAAAGAAAGCTATTATATAAAAAGTCTTTGGAATATATAATTCATGTATTTATTTGTACATCATTCCTACGTCCTACTGATTGTTTAACATTCGTCCCATGAACACCTTCATGCAATTTATTAGGAATTGTGAATTTAAATTCAGTCAAAATCCCCTAATATTGGCGCACTTAGCTATATGTTTTCGACTTAAATATTTTTATCTATAATAAAATACAAACATGATAAGAAATTTGCCACTTTATTAAAACAAAAAAGCAATTATGAAAATACAGATACAAAATGGAGTTTGCCACATAATTTCTCTAAAAAAGACTTATAACTTGCGGAGTACAGTAATATTTGGTTTAGCAAACTATTTCTCACATCTTGTTACATAAAGGCGTATTTTAGAAAGACTGATCGAGACGTTGACTTAAACATTGAGATGCTCAAAAGAGTGCTAGTTTTAAAACATATATAAGTTGAGCAAGTGAAAGAGGAAGTAGACTAAGTGCTTTTGTAAAAAATGGATACCAACGAGGACCAGTTCACTTATGCAATGCAACTAGTTACCTCAACTTCCTTGACCATGGTGCTTGTGAGCTCAATCAAGCTCAAAGTACTAGATGCTATAGCCGAGGCAGGCCCACATGCCCGACTCTCAGCTCACGAGATTGCTACCCGTTTGTCGATCCCAAACCAAAATGCTCCTGCAATGATTGATCGAATGCTGCGACTGCTTGCAAGCCATTCGGTTGTCACTTGCACCGAACGCAACCATGACTTAAAGTTGGTTCGAGTGTATGGACTAACCCCTGTTGCAAAATACTTTATACCAAATGAGGATGGGGTGTCTTTAGGTCCATTTATGGAGTTGCTTCAAGATAAGATCTTCATTAATAGTTGGTGAGTTTAATCTTACTCGACACTTACTATATTATTTGAAAGTTGAAACTGCATGGCTTTTTTTTATCAATAACAAAATGTTCCATTTGTTTTGTTTTTGTCAACAAGGTTTGGACTTACAGATTCAGTTATGGAAGGAGGTGTTTCATTTGACAAGATCTACGGAACACGTTCATATGAATATCCCGCGCTTGATGCAAGGTTTAACGCGGTTTTCAACAAAGCTATGGTGAATCACACTACAATCGTGATGAAGGAAATTCTCGAGCGCTACCATGGTTTTAAAAACATCAAAAACATGGTAGATGTAGGAGGTGGTCTAGGAGTGACTCTTAATATGATTGTGTCAAAACATCCTACCATAAAAGGGATTAACTTTGATCAACCACACGTTATACATCGTGCACCGATCTATCCTGGTATGTTAATATTTACTTCTCTTATAAAAACGAACGATCACTCATTTATTTCGTGTTATGCATATGCAGGTATCGAGCATATTGGAGGAGACATGTTTGACTGTGTTCCACAAGGCGACGTAATTTTTATGAAGGTAATTTCGATCACATAAGTTTCTGTATTGAAATAAACATCTTGCTAACCCAGTGAAGCATGACAGTGGCTTCTGCATATATTGAGCGATGATCAATGCTCGAAGCTGCTAAAGAATTGCTACACCGCTTTGCCAGATGATGGGAAAGTTATTTCAATAGAGGCTAATCTTCCGTTCTTATCGGATACAGGCTCAGCTACGAAAGTCACCACTCATTTGGATACAATGCTAATGACAAAATATACGGGAGGAAAAGAGCGAACAGAAGATGAGTATCTTGCCTTGGTTAAAGGTGCTGGATTCACTCGACTTGAGAAGAAATGTTTAGTTTACAACTTGTGGGTTATGGAATATTACAAATAAAATTGTCCGGTGCGAATTCATTTCAAGCAATAGTTTTCCTTCACGCTCGTTGGTTTTTTATGGAAGGTCAAGTGATAGTGTGGTTGATTTGTCTTGAGTGATTTTCATCTAGTTGGTTCATTCTATCTAAATAATAAAAACTAAACAATCATATTATCGCTGTTCTCACATCCAATAATGAAGTCGCACATAGCATGCAGACAAGGAAAAAAACCCGCTATATAAGCTTTACATAAATCTTTTCTATGGCTAACCCGTTATATCTTAAATTCATAATACATATAATACATAGGTCACCAAGTGATTTATAAATAGACGGGCACCTGTGTCTTAACAAAATCAAATAAATGAAGCAGGATATATTTAACTTCAGAAATAACAATCTGTTTGTACACGAGAGGTTCTTGATTTCTACTACTAAAACAGATTTGAATTAGGAGTTGCCATACCATTTGAAAGTTACGACTCCAATTGTGCTACGATACAACTTTGTTCCTAATGTTGGTCTCTTTTGCCTCTCAACAGCCTAATTAACAAGTGAATACAAAATCCCAATCTTCACAACCTGCAGAATTCATAACTTATACATATATATGAACATGGGTCGTAATTATGTATGCAATTGATATTTGCATACCTCAAGAACGTGACCGTGAACGCACGAATTCTTCTAGTCTGTCCCAAACATCAAGTGCAGCTGCTCTGTCCTGATGCCTTTTGTTCTTACTTATCTAAAACATTAATGATGAAACACGTTTAAAAGGTCCTCAGAACAGCACGTAAAGAATAAGTATAAGCAAATCCAAAAGCTAAAAAAAAATTTAATCTAATCTTACCGATATGATTTTCACATTCCACTGCTTCACAATCTTGGCTGACTCAACACTGTCATCCTCAAAACGCATGTAAAATCCAAGAACTGTAACAAATAATTCAAAATGAATGTTATCCAACCTTAAAACTTTTCAAGGTGACTTTGTAACCTAAGAATCCCATATTTATCGAATCAAAGTTTCTTGTATTTTCTATGCTTATGAGTCATGAATAACGGTAATAAACTTGGAAATATATTAAGAAACAAAACGATAAAACACAACTTTGTTGAAGCCAAAATATACTACAAAAATGTGCCTAATCTTTACCTGAATCGCACTACAACTATAACAATTCAGAATTAATATTATCCGCACTTAAGCTTTTCATTGTCACATTGTCACAAAAAGAAGAAACTTGGAAATTTACTAAGGTTATTTAAGTAGCTCATCAACATACTGCATCGCCAAAATGGGATAAGGTGTTTCGGGTATTTGAATAGAGCCAAACAAATTCAGCTTATTAGCTTTTAAGCTGTTTTTTATAAGCTCCCTGCCTCCCCGGCTGACTTAATCTGCATGTATTTAAGCTTATGTAAAACTCTACCAATTACCATCATCTTTTCTCTAATTTTGCTCCTCCACAGGAGAAGTCAAAGTCATTTTATAGTCATTTTAACATTACTGCACTTTAACCGCTCAGGGGTGGCCTAGTGGTAAATGGGCTTGCAACTATCACACTAAAAGGTGTGAGGTCTCAAGTTCGATTCCTGCTAGGTGCAAACAACTCTGAAGTGGCCACACCAACCTCCTGAAAAGGTAGGGCTTTACATGGTTTGAGTCTGTGTGGCGGTGGGTTCAAACCCCGAAAATTAGTCAGCCTAAAGAGCGGAAACCATGGTTACCAAAAAATAACATTACTGCACATTAATAGCGCATAAGCTTAGCCAAACACGTGTTCTGGTAATGCAAAAGCTAGTATGTTATTTTTGTGAACAAGCTTAACACCCCCCAAGAAACAAAACGATAAACATAACTTGACAGATATGTCAAAAACATGCCCTGCATAATGATCAATCATGGCAACTTGTATTTTTAACCTGGGTTTTAAAAAGCGCGATGCGCGCCGAGGCGATAAGGGTCAAAAAGCCGAGGCGCGAGGCGCCGAGGCAAAAGCGCGCGCATCACGTAGGTGAGGCGACATTTTTATAAAAAAAATACTTATAAATTATATATAATGCACAAAACATAATAATACCACATTTTATAAAAAAATACTTATAAATTATATATAATGCACAAAACATAAAAATACCACATTTAATACCAAATTTACGATCAAAAGATATCATGGATTTCCAAAGTTAACGATTCCACTCGTTAAAATACATAAATATCACCAAAATGATAAGAAGTGTTATCATTTTTGAATAATTAAAAGCAAATCAAAAGCATCCATGGAAAGCTTTGTGACTCTAAATCCTAAGACTAAACTAGTAGTCGTCTTAATCATCCTCGTCATCATCGACATCAATCCCGAGCTCCTCATTGACCCCGTCATCTTTGGAAAGTCCAATATCCTCTTCATAATCTTCATCTATCAGCCCATATGCTTTAGAACCAGAGGTGGAGGTATGAGCAGTCCCTTTCCCTTTTGGAGCGCTTGTTGAACCTTGTACGCTACCTCTAGATGTCGAAGCTCTAGTAGGATAAGCTGGCTCAGATGCACCAGAAGCTATATCAACAGCAGCCCAAGTTAAATCATCATCGACATACACAAAGTTAGTAGCAGGTTCTTCTTCGCCATCCATATGCCCCATCAACCACTCATTACTTTCATCAATATCTTTCAAAAGAATAGGATCAGCCGTGTCAATATTTTTGCATCAACGATCCAAAGCACGATTGTATTTGACAAACACCATGTCATTTAATCGGCCTTGTGCCAATCTGTTTCTTTTCTTGGTATGAATGTGTTGAAAAACACTCCAATTTCTCCCAAGTACATGATGCGCAATAAAGCGCCGATGCACGCATTAGCTGATGCGTGCCGATGCGTGCGCCTCACCTGCCGATGCGTAAACGCAATGCATCAAGGTGTCCGATGCAATAGGGTAGTGCATCTGCCTCGGGCGCGCCTCAGGCGCGCTTTTTTAAACACAGTTTTTAACATGGAAGAAAATCCAGCATGTTATCAAAAGTTTTAGACTTTAAGGAACATTAAAATCTTACAATAGCCTCACTTGTAAACTAGTTTTAATCGATCATTTTTTATAATATAAATTATAAATTTGTTGTTTCAGAAGGATTTTTCGAGATAAAGAACTCTTTGGTTAGTACTATCTTGTCAAGTATTTGATTTATATGGGGGTGTTTGGTTTGCACATCTTATTGCTAATGTTAACTGAAGAACCTTCACAGGGTGTCTTATTTAAGTAGATAGTACTAACAAAAGAGTTCTTTATCTCGAAAAATCCTCGAAAAATAATATATAGTTTAATTAAATATATAATAAAAATAATAAGAATATTAAAAAAAACTTATTAAGATATATATATATATATGCAGAAATTCCTTTATAATTTAGGTCTCCGCCGAAAACCGATATATCGCCGCCCAGAACCGATATATATCGCTAAAGGGGGTCGACCGCCGATGTACCGCCGAGCGATATTTACAACACTGATAAAAAGTGGAATTACTGTGAGGAAAATTGTATATCAGCCGTTTATAGTGGCAGTAGTAGAACACAGCCATAACATGATCGGGAAATGGCAATGCTATGAGATTGAAGAGGCGGCGTGGTGTCTATCTTGGGCATCCTGAGACTATCTTTTGGTTCAAACAAGGATCTAAACGAAGAGTTTGGGATACTGGAATAACTGGAGGGACTATGTTGAAGCAACCCTTGAGACAAGGTGTTTTTGGAGGCGGGAGTATTGATAAGAACCTATTTAATAGTTTCCTTATCAATATTTTACTAGTTTCCTTTATTATATAATCTTAGTCAAACTAATTAATAGTTTTCCTTGTATTACATTTTCTTAAGTCAATAAGTTCTAGGATACTCTTTCATTATAAATAGGGGATTAGGATTGTATTCTTATTATGTGGAATGAATATTAAGTATTGTTTTGTTTATTGTTTGTTTATCAATTGGGGGGTCGGTTTATCTCATTAATATAAACCATCGGGGGTCGGTTTATCCCATTAACATAAACCATCTATCTCGTTTATTTTCTTATCTTTATTCTATTATCGATCCGGTTCGTATCAATTGGTATCAGAGCGACTATCTTGCTGCCTGTGGAGAGTGTTGATAAGATTTCTGATGTTGAAGCCAATTTGGAACAATTCAAATCGGAGACCCTTGCAAGTCAAGAAGAAACCCGAAATCTTTTTAATCAGATGCGGGAGTCGATCGACGGGAACAAGGTTGAAGCATATCGACAATTCGCTGAAATCATGAATGCTCTCAAATCCCTACAACCAACAACCACCCTTCCCGAGGATACACTAACAATGATCGATACGGAAAAAAGTGGTGAAGACTCTGGTAATTTGGAAGAATTTATGGTTGCCTATGTTTTATTAAACATGGTAAAAGTATATATATGTTAAAAAAGGAAGTTATCGAAGTCGAAAACTCGGCAAAACGACTTCAGGAGGCTAAATAGGGCTTTAAAGATAAAAAACGAACAAGACCTCAGCTATATAACAACCTAACTGCATGCAACTATAGAATTCAGAAAAAACGTGTAACATCCAGAAATCAGTGTTGTAAATATCGGCCTTGGCGGCCGATATATCACTGATATATCGCTTATCGGTGGTCAACCGATACGTTTTTTCACTTATCGGTAAAAAATCGGTTTTGGTCAAAATCGGTCAAAATCGGCCGATTTTTGGGTTTTTTTTTTGGTATTCTGATTTTCTTGATCGTGATTTAATAAAAGTATACAAAACTGAATTAAAACCACACATAATGTATATTTTACAACATATACATAAGATATATAGTTAAAAATAATAAGAATATTAAAAAACTTATTAAATATATATATATTTTGCAGAATTCCTTTATAATTTAGGGTCTCCGCCGAGAAACCGATATATCGCCGCCAAGACCGATATATCGCTTAAAGGGGGTCGACCGCCGAGGTACCGCCGAGCGATATTTACAACACTGATAAAAAGTGGAATTACGTGTGAGGAAAATTGTTATCAGCGAGTTGTAGAACAAAGCCATAACATGTTCGGATGGCATGCTATGAGATTGAAGAGGCGGCGTGCTGTCTATCTTGGGCATCCTGAGACTATCTTTTGGTTCAAACAAGGATCTAAACGAAGAGTTTGGGATCCTGGAATTACAGGAGGTGACATGTTGAAGCAACACCTTGAGGACAAGGTGTTTTTGGAGGCGGGAGTATTGATAAGAACCTATTTAATAGTTTCCTTTATTACGTTTTCTTTATAAATAGGGGATTAGGATTGTATTCTTATTATGTGGAATGAATATTTAGTATTGTTTTGTTTATTGTTTTGTTTATCAATTGGGGGGTTTTATCTCATTAATATAAACCATCGGGGGGTCGGTTTATCCCATTAACATAAACCATATATCTTGTTTATTTTCTTCTATCAATTCTATTATCGATCCGGTTCGTATCATAATTCTGTTTCCAAGTAGTAGAAAATCAATTTCTAGTATAAAGGGGTCAAAGTTAAGTATAGGAGTGCCCGCACCAGAGTTGATTCTAATTATAGTGGTCATTTCAAATGCAAGTTATAAATAATTAGAATTTTTCCAAGACTAACTATGGATAATCTGATGATCACATTTTCAAACTGCAGAGGCGCATACAAACACCAAATCCTGCAGCTTCTTTTAGTTATTATCTGATTCAATTTATCTCATATCACACAACTAACGTTGAAACGCAAAGCCAAACACCCCCTTAATATCCAAGTTTTGATGCATAGGATGTAGGAATATACCTTAGAGGGATATTTCTTAAGCCAACATAGTCCTAGATTCTCTAAACCACCTCACTTGTTTTAGTTGCAAACACGATTGAAAAACTATCGCTCATGAACT
>BQNB010034460.1:0-51589 GCA_026074375.1 Tanacetum coccineum
AAGTAAACGCGTATCAGATCAAAATAAATAGTGACAATTTAATAGGAGTCGTAAAATGACCTGAAATTGAGAAATGTTACATTATTACTGTTGTATTGATTATGAAGTTTGAGGGCTAATACCCTTGGGTATTAGCTATTATTTTAAAGATTTGAATGTTTGGTTTGTTTATCTCGAATGCTTAATTTATCATTGATTGCTTGTTTATGTTTATCAATTTATACTTGTTTACGTATTTTTGTATGCGACCTATCATTCAACTGGATATAGTGATACCGACCACGTTAGCTAGATGTCGGGATGTCTCTCCATATAGTGATTTATATATCTAGACCAATAGGATCACAAATAATGACCAATCTTCGTCTTTAGATTAGTAAGCTTAGTTGGACCGGCAGGTGACCCTTGGAATCAACGAGTACATTCTTAATCAATTGGTAAAAACTTGGCCAGTGGACTACTAGTATATAAATTGCCATTAAGCAGTAAGTGGGTAAAGTCTCTATGAGTTAGGGTTTAACAAGATCACCATTGCTTTAATCCCTAAGATAGATTATAATCAGCAAATAGGATGCTTTATGCGGATGTGTTTAATTGTGACAAATTCTACATGTCTAGGTCTTAGAAAGAAGTAACGCCTAAGTCTTAAGAATGATATGCCGCCTCGAGATAAGTATTCATTGCACTTAATAAACAAACCAACGTTCTAACTGGATTAATCATGGTTAATACAATTTTCTTATATTTGGCTAAACCGCTCTTCTATCTTTTTTTGTCTATCTGTTTGTGTGTGTTATTATGTCTTAAATTGATCTAAGTTACCACAAACCTGTGCCAGTTTCTTACGCTGAAAACCTCCATTTATCTGTTAGAATTAGGATTAACATAGGTTTAACATAGGCTTAACATAGAATAGAATTAACATAGTTTAAATTAACTTAATTTGGTTAACCAAAACATTAATAAAATAAAAGATTAGTTCTCGCTCTTAGTGATCGACACCCTACTTATCACGAAACTCCATCTGATTCCATCTGATCGGGTATATGCCCGTTAAGTGTTGTGTTTTCGATAAAGTCGGCGCAAAATATTAAATTTTTAAATCTTGATTTTTAATTAACTACAAACCTCACATACGACACTCAAGTTTTTGGCGTTCGTTGCCAGGAGAGTGAAATTTTACATCTTGAAATTTATTTAATATTTTGAGTGTTTAAACCATTTGATTAATATTATCCCTTTGTAGGATTAGTGTAATTTAGATTATTTTGTGTAACATAATTATTTGTGGATAATTTTTTAAATTCTGTTTTCTTTGTGTGTGTGGTGTGGGTGTATGTGTGTGTGGTGTGTATTTTTATTTTTTTTAGGGTATTCATAATATGCATCATGCGTCCTTAATTCATTTATCATGCGTGTTCTCAAGCTAGTGTGCTATACATACCTACATTTGACCCATAAGCTACTCATTACGAAAAGAATACGCATAATACGATTGTCATGAGTTTGAATGTGACTTACAAAGGTCCTAGCGCCTTGTTTAAGGGTATGCAAGTAATGTGGCAATCCACGTGTGTAAAATGCGATCAATAACCAAATCCCAAGCTTCAATACTTTGTAACAATGACAAAGGTAATCAAGGAAGAGTTCAAGAAACTTAAATCTCTAAAGATCAGTGATGATTCGCTCACTTACAATGCATCACTTGAAATTTTTCACAAAGAATTCAACCGGTTGAGCGAAATGGATGATGATTTGTTTACCTATGAGGTGAAATTCCTAGACTTGCTAACACTCCATGTGACTTAAAAGAAGAAGATGATTCGGAACAACAGATGACACATAGATGAGATGATGATATGGAGTATGATCCGTCTAATGTCGAATTTACTGAATGGTTAGCCTCGAAATTTTACAACCATATGACAATGGATCATTATATAAAGAATGCATTATGGATTTATTGGGTTAGAGGTGATGATGAAGTTGAACTCACTGACGAAGAATCACCCGATAATGATGATGAAGATGAAGTTGCTGAAATATTTAGGATCGACACTAATGTATTTGATTTTGAGACACCTATATGTAGGACCTTCAAGGAATTTAATTATCTTTTACAAATCGATCCAGATGTGCTTACCAAAGATATTGAGGGATCTAAGATTTACGAAGATTATAAGGATGATTGGATTTACGAATGGAATGAAGATGTACCATGGGTGCATGAAAAACCATGGATGGATGATGAAGTATGGAAAGAACCCACTCCAGTTAAACATTATTGTAAGCCTTTTAAATATAAAAATGGATGTTCGGAGTGGCCAACCTGTAGCTGGAAAGATGATGGATATTGTAATGGAAGAAACTTGCCTAGAGCTTACATAGTTGGAAACACACTCCGTTACCAAGACTTAGAATGGTACGAAGCTTTAAAGGATGGCAAACTCAAAGAAGAAGCTTTAAAAAATAAAGCTATCATAGAAGGAATAATTAACGAAGATGATGAATCAAGTAATGAAGGTTGGAGAAGATGGTATAACTTTGAGAATACCAACTGTGATCATGAAGAATGAGAATATGAGATGGAACATGAAGATGAAGAAAGATTTGAATTATTTGATGATACCGCTCGTATTGCACTGGTTTGCAAGGTTAGAAGATTTAAGATGATCAAGTATTCAATTGGACAAGATGAAGAGTATGTTGCTATAAAGGAATGTGAATACGAAGATTTGACAATAACCAATGAAGATGCATGTTGGGCATATCAAGAAATATTTCGTAGCATGGACGAACGGTGGATGGTAACAAGACACGAAAAATCAACAATAACGTAATCGAACACAAACAAATAAAGTTTTCGTCAAATCATGCAATATATTATTTTTTTTTTTTCGAAAGTAATAATCAACTTTTATATTTTAATTTTATGGTTGCGTAAAAACGTGTACAGTTCGTGAATTTAATACATTTAGGCATACCCGAAAGCACCAAAACTTTTCTACGCTTCAACAAATAACCATTTTTATTTTTAATGATCAAAGTTTATAAAACTTTACCCACACTTATCAAAGGACCAACCCATTTTTTTTTTTTTTTTTTTTTTTTTTTTTTTTTGTTTTTTTTTTTTTTTTTTTTTTTTTGTTGGTGTTTTTTTGTTTTTTTTTCTTTAAAAGAAATAAAGCAAGACCTACAAATTTAAAGTATAAACTTTATAACAAAAGCTACAACATATCTTTACTTAACTTCAACAAAACAAGTAAACTTTCATCCATTTTATGCAAGATAATAAGCTAGATATTTAGCCAACACACCTCCTCATTTTCATGGGATGTTCTACACTTTTAGAAACAAAGACCATAAGACTTCCCTAAAACCCTCTAAGTGTTTTTGACTAGTCTTTAAGTATATAATGCCTTATACTAGTTAATATACACACACATCTCATTTGTAAAGGTGTAAAGCACAAAAAAAACCTCCCTTTTCCACCTCCTAGCTCACGGCATACCTCAAACCAACACCAATCCATACAAAATTTTTTATATTATCATATTTAAACACTACACCTACAATCATACTAAGGCAATAACCAGGAAGTTTGAAGGCTTGGTTAAGCATTTTTAAGGCTTAAACTAAGTTAAGGTTTTCTTGGAAAACTATGGTTTTTACTTTTTATTTTCAAGCTAAGGTTTAAATCACAAGGGTGTGATTTGTTTGTCCTTCTTTACTCATCATATTAAGGTCATCTAAAAATCCCTCATATCTTTACTTTCATGATTTTTATGTACATATTATGTTATATGGCTCATCACCATCTAGGAATCTTTTAAGCATATAAAAGGGTTTTTACTTGTGATCAAGGTTTTGTATACTTTTACTTATGATATATGAATGTTAATATCATGTTATAAATGGATTATAAGTATTGTACAACTTGTTGGTTATGGTAGTAAAAGTATTACACAAATAATAGTTTAAGAGAAGGTTACCTTATTAAACGTTACCAAGTAAAGGTGTTGTCAAGGACTTGTGACTTGATGTCATGTAACAACAGATGACGAAAATATGGACTCAAGGACACAATGAAATTAATACATGTGATAATAAGTATTAAAATGGACATGATTAACAAGGTGTTAAGCTGAAAAAGTTATAAAAACTAGTTTCAACACATTTTATCAATTAACTCAAACTGTTCTGTTATTTGGGTTCGAAAAATAATGTATATATTTTATATTTTTTATAAAATATTACCTCATCGATGACGATTCCAAAATATGTAAAAGAACCTCGAAACAGATTTATAACGAAAGAAGATACGTTAATTACGAGTTATACTATAATTAATACTTTTATAACAGTTACAGTTCATAATAAGGCATTATTTTTCTGAAAACATCATAAAATAAATATAAAATTTAATTACGAGAACGTACTCGAAAGAATCGCTAAAAACAGAGCTATAACGAATAAGATACGCCATTTACGGGTTTTACGATAACTAAAACTATAAAAATAAACTTTATAACTGCAATGTAAAGAGAAAATGTATTGTTCAACCATAGGACATGAATATAAATTGTCATATTTTGATACTCTCGTCTTAATACGAAAGCGTAGGAACATAATAAAACGTAAGAAACTGGCTAAAAACGAGAATTACGCCTCCTAATCAAATAGACATGGTGTGCCTGATTCCAGATAAAATCAGTGTTTGGTTCGTTTTTTTATAAATTTTTGGTGCGAAAACATTTTAGAATCATTTATATCATATTTATACACGTCTTAAAATATATAAATGTTAATTTTACAAAGACAATTGAAATATTAAATTCTATTATACAGCTTAAAATACAGCATTTATTTTATCAAAAACGATTTCATCATTATTCCGCAAAATACAATTAGATGGGATGTATCTACAATAGAATTATAAGTGGTATTAAGTGTATCCATAAGTGCGTAGTACTTTACGGCCTATACTAATTAATGCTTTTCGCCTTTATCGTGACCAAATTCCTGTTATAACCTCGATCATTCATTCACTCAAAGGAGTTCATAGCCCCCCCTTTTTCTCTTTTAATTGTTTCATAAACTGTTTTCGGGGTGGAGAATACATGCTTGTTTTACTACATAAACTTATTCATTTCTATACGTAACGTGACCTGACTATTTTTTACTACAAAGCTTGATTTGCTTACTACGTGATTTCAGAGATCGTTGTATACCTATAGGTGAAACCGTGAAATGTTGAACAACATGATGTATACATTGACACAAGTGTTTCAATTGGAAGCTATTCCAGAATCATATAATTGCCTAGTTATCCTTTGCCAATTAATCCCCTTATTCTATCATGGAAACCCGTTTAAATACGCTGATTAAATGCGAGTGTTTGTTGGATAGATCTATCGGTGACTGACAGATACCCCCGCCCTGAATGGTTTCTAGATAACATGTGGCGCATTATAACATTTTAATAATAACGTTTGTGTTTTGGCACATCCTTTTATCCTGCTTGGGCATCTATTACGATTACTGATTTGATTATATACTGATTTAATGTTCGGTGTCATGACTTAGTGCAATAATACATGTTTTCATTCTATACTTCTGGTGAACTTGTTATCCATTGTCTACGACTATAGATCCTTGTTCAATACTCAACATACTTGATTTACAGAATCACTACTGGATTTTGAAAATAACACTTTGAAATTGCTTAAACGCTACTTTTCTACTGAAAATATTTCTTAAATTATTTCACCACTACTTTTACTTAAATCATGAATTCACCAACATTATTGATGACAGTATTAGGCATGTATTTTCTCAGGTTTATCATATTTGCTAGTTGGAGCATTGGATCATTTTGAGTCGCGGGGATATATTTTTGAAGGCTTAATAACTGAGTACCATTCGACAAACGTTTTAAACAAATGTTTTCTTATCATTATAATTGGAAACTCTTTTGTAAACTCTGATTTTAATAAATCGAATGTTGAAATTTATTTAAAACGTCTCTTTTGAGGTCGTTTTACTGTGCCTGTGTGAGTATGGACTATAGAAGTAACACCCCAATTATTCCGGGTAGTTAATTCTTTTAAGAATTTAATTATCGACAATACTAATATTTGAACTTTTTCTAATTGTAGATGACAACCTCGTCAGCTAATAATTCGGTCTTCAGGGGCTTCTTCGAGAAGCAAAAACTGACTGGACCCAACTTTATTGATTGGTATCGACAACTTAGGATTGTACTATCAATTGATGATAGGTTGAATTACCTAGAGCAGCCACTTCCTCCTGCTCCTGTAGCTCCTGCGAGTCAGCAAGTTGCTCTTGAAATCATTGCAGCTCATACTGCTTGGATTAAAGGATCAAAAGAGATTGCTGGACTCATGCTCATGACCATGGAGCCAGAGATCCAATGAAATCTGGAAAACCTCCATGTTAATGACATGCTAAAAGAGTTAAAAACTCTGTTTGCCCAGCAAGAAGAGCATGAGCTTCTTTAGACTACGCGAGATTTTCACTCTTGCAATCAGGAAGAAGGGCAGTCAGTTAGCTCGTATGTTCTGAAAATAAAGGGCTATATTGACAATCTATAGCGTTTGGGGCACCCCGTGACACTTGGCCTTGCCGTGAGTCTGATTCTTATCGGTCTACGCAAAGAATTTGATGGGTTTGTGCAAAATTACAATATGCATAGCCTGGGGAAGACAGTTAACGAGTTGCATGCTATGCTAAAGCTCCATGAGCAAACTCTTAATCTGCCCAAAAATAACGCTCCTGCTATGCATGCTATTCGAGCAGGTAAAGTCCAGAAAGGTAAAAAGCATAAAAAACCGCAACCCTAAATGGCTGCCAGGGGACAAAATCAAGGGAATGGGAAAAATAAGCACGCTTATGCTCCCAAGCCCAAGATTCCCCCTCCACCCAAGAGGGAAGATCCCGCAAAGGACTCAATCTGTCATGAGTGTGGTGAGACAGGACATTGGAAGAGGAACTGTCCTCAGTACTTAGCCGAGTTGCTAAAGAAGAAAAAGAACGCAGCCTCTGGAGCTGGTGGTGGTTCAGGTATCTTCGTTATAGAACTCAATACTTTCCTTAATAGATCATGGATCTATGACACTGGTTGTGGTACTCATATTTGTAATACAACGCAGGGTCTAAGGGCAAGTAGGAAACTGAAGCTGGGGGCTCTTAGCTTGTACGTGGGCAATGGTCAACGTGAAGCTGTGGAAGCAATTGGCAACTTTGATTTATCTCTCCCTAGCGGATTAGTTATTGTTTTGAACAATTGTCATTATGCTCCTTCTATTACTAGAGGAGTAATTTCAGTTTCCCGTTTGTACGAAGATGGTTTTATTAACCGCTTCGTGAATAATACAATTCAAGTTTCTAGGAATAACATGGTTTATTTTAGTGCTATCCCAAGGGATGGTATTTTTGAAATTGAGTTGTCTAATTCTTATGCAAATGATAGTTCTATATATACTGTAAGCAACAAAAGAGCCAAGCTAGACTTGGACTCTGCTCTCTTGTGGCATTGTCGTCTTGGACACATCAGCAAGAAACGCATTAAAAAGTTGCAACACGATGGACTTCTCAATTCAACTGACCTTAGGGCTTTTGAAAAATGCGTTCCTTGTATGTCTGGAAAGATGGCAAGAAAACCTTACACACATCAAGTGGAAAGGGCCAAAGACTTACTTGGACTAATACACACCGATGTATGTGGCCCATTTAAGATCACTTCAAGGCAAGGAGCAAACTACTTCGTCACTTTCACTGACGACTTTAGTCGTTATGGTTATGTTTACTTGTTAAAGCATAAACATGAAGTGTTTGAAACTTTCAAAGTGTTTCAAAAGGAAGTAGAAAATCAACTCGGCAAGACCATAAAATCGCTACGTTCTGATCGTGGGGGCGAATATATGAGTCAAGAGTTTTTGGATCATCTCAAGGATCATGGGATTATCGCCCATCGTACTCCTCCTTACACTCCACAACACAATGGTGTGTCGGAGAGGAGAAACAGAACCCTACTAGATATGGTTCGATCTATGATGAGTCAAACAACTCTTCCAAAGTCCTTTTGGGATTATGCTCTTGAGACTGCTGCACGCATTCTCAATATGGTTCCAACTAAGAAGGTTGAAAAGACACCATACGAAGTATGGCATGGGCAAGCCCCTAAGCTGTCTTACTTAAAAGTCTGGGGTTGTGAGGCACTTGTTAAGCGAGATACTCTTACCAAGCCTGACAAGTTAGAACCCAGGTCTATTAAGTGTATCTTCATAGGATACCCAAAGGAAACAATGGGATATTCTTTCTACTACCCACCCGAGAACAAAGTCCTTGTTGCTCGGAATGCTGAATTCCTAGAGAATAGTCTTATAAATCAAGAAGCAAGTGGGAGTCTAGAAGATCTTGAAATTATTCAAGAAGAAGATACGCATCCTTCTATAGACACTAGCTTAAATCATGAAGAGGATGATCTAGAAATAGATGAACCTCAAAGTGATATCATTCCCATTTGTAGGTCCACAAGGACACGACGTCCCACAGATCGTATGTGTTTATACATCGATGATGAGGAACATGAGTTAGGGGATCTTGGTGAACCCGCTAACTATAAAGCTGCATTGTTAGACCCTGAGTCTGATAAATGGCTTAATGCTATGAATGTGGAAATGCAATCCATGAAAGACAACGAAGTTTGGGACTTAGTTAAACTTCCTCCTAACGGCAAGACCGTTGGTAGCAAGTGGCTCTTCAAAAAGAAGACCGACATGGATGGAGCTGTACACACCTATAAAGCTCGTCTTGTGGCGAAGGGCTTCACTCAAACCTACGGGGTTGATTATGAAGAAACCTTCTCTCTTGTTGCAGACATTAGAGCTATTAGGATTCTTATAGGCATATCCACGTATTATGACTATGAGATTTGGCAAATGGATGTCAAAACTACCTTCCTCAATAGACATCTCTCAGAAGAGGTCTATATGGAGCAACCAAAGGATTTTGTCAATCCAAAAAACAAGAACCGAGTAGCAAGCTAAAATGCCCATTTTATCGACTTAAAGGAAGCATCAAAGCAATGGAATAAACATTTGAAGAGAAAGAACAACGAAATTTGTTTCACTCAAAATCATAATGAACCAGTGTATTTCTTAAAGCTAGTTGGAGTAATGACACTTTCCTAATCTTGTATTGTCGAAGACAGATTAATCATGGAAACAACATTCAATTTACAAGATTTAAATCTTACCCTGGAAATGGTTTGTATAAAGATTTAGGTGGAAGCTCCATATATTCTTGGAATCAAGATCTACAGATAGATCACGACGGTTTAATTGGTGTTTGTGTTAAGTGGGCTTATATTGAGAAATCTAAAGAGACTTCACATGGAGAATTCTAAACATGGAAGTATCCCTATGCAAGAAAAGCTAAGACTGAGTAAATCATAATGTGCTTCAACACCTGTTGAATTGAAGTGCATGCAAAATGTGCCATATGCCTCAGCTGTGGGTTCTATTATGTATGTTGTGAGATGTACTCGCCCTGATGTTACGTTCGCTCAGAATATAACAAGCCGATTTCAACATAATCCAGGTTGTTGATCCCAACTTAAGATCGATTCCTTAGCTTGTAAAGGTTAAGTTATTTTGGATAAATCCAAAACAACTATGGTAGAAAGTTTGTGAATACTAAAGAGTATGCGAATCTACTCGTGACACACACACACACTACACACCTCACTCACTCACACACACACACGAAATTGTATGATATCAACTGAAAAGCTCCAATATTTATTAATACACACCCAGTACTTTGTGTAGTACTAGGGTTTACAACCTTGAAGCTATATATCAAAACGTATGAATGTGTATCTGTATGTGTGTCAGTAACCATAACCTAGGATCTCCTTTTATACACCAAGGAGTCCTTTACAAGATAACTACAAATCTTTTCTATAATTCTAAAAGATAGCTGCAAATCTTCTAACTTTATAAGATATACATATCTTTTACAAAAATATCTCATACTTATCCCGTAAGTAATCTTGATATAACAATCTTCATCTTTATCCTTCTGACAATAGAAACTCTTCTAGCAGTTGTAAGTAGCAGCACACCACACACACACACACACACACACACACACCTACAAGCATAGTAACAACTTAAATATATTCTCAATTCTTCATAGCAGTACTAAGTTACCTAGCAGTACTAAACTTTATGCTACCAGTTGTAACTTTACTATCAGTACTATCATCCACATAGCAAGTACAAGTGAAGTAGTAACTTTTATACTAGCAGTATTAACTACTTAGTAGTATTTCTTCTAAGTCTCTGAGCAGTCTTAACTTCCATTAGCAGTAGTAATATATACTAGCAGTAGTAACTCTAACCTTAGCAGCAGTTACTTCCAAAAAGCATCAAGAAGCTTTTAATCCCAATAATCTCCCCTAAACTTGATATTCTTCTTCTGAATCTCAAGTTTCTTCATTAAAAGTCTTCACCATCAACAGGAGGATGCATTCAAACACTTCAAGGATTCTTGCACTATTTTGTCATGAGTTTAAGAAGTTGATAGCACATCTTATTCCAATGGTCAGTTTGAAGCTTCGTGGTTGACATTTTTTGATTGTACAGGTTGAGTGAAACTTTTTTCTCTAACCAGCATAAAGATATGCAATTGCTGAAAATCTCACAAAATGTACTCCACTAGAAGAAAATAGATTCTAAACTGTCACATTGTATCCTTGTAGATTTCTCCATACTTCACTTTCTACATCAGGTTCAAACATCACATTCAGATCACCCCATAACACTCTTTCATATGCCTCATCTGGCCTTGTATTCCCATGTTTAGCTTTAATCAACTTCAAGAGTGTTTCCAGGTCTTCTTTGTCAATGTTTTGAAGCATCCTAATCATTGATGAGTACCTCCTTGAACTTCCATCAACTCCGATGATTTGAAAGTATCACATCTTTCCTTCTTTGATGATTTTCCAGTCAACAATGACTAGGGACTTAGTGGCTAGTGGTATAGCATCAATTTCTACCTTATCATCAGGAACTATCTCCATAATCCTTTTCATTTCTGCTTCATTATCCAATTCAGCTTCTACATTCTCATCTATCTTTTGCTTCTTTGAATTATCAGACTCAAGTTCTTCTCTTGTTCTCTTCTTACTTCCTTCTGCCTGACTTTTACTTCCTTCCACAACCTCTGAATCCATAGGAACAAATGAATCTATCCACTTCATTGTATTGTCAAATAACATCTGAATTTCTTCAAAACTTTTGTTCTTCGACTGACTATGCTTGTAATTAGCCATATTTTTCAAATAAGTACACATTTGATTCCTCTTTTAGGATTTGGTTGGTGGTTTTCTTCTGATCTCTTTAGCTCTAAGCTTTGCAAAATGCTTCTTCCTTTTGTCCATAAGCTCTACAAATAGTTTTGATCTTTCTTTAATGGTCAACTCTCCCTGTTCGTCTGCTTGTAGTCTCTGAGCTAACTCATAATCTGCCTCCATCATAGCTTGAGTATTATCTCATGAAATTAAGTTATCCTCTCTCTTTTTGTCTGCAGCCTTTCCTCTTCTTCTAATTCAGCTTGCAGTTCTTCTTGAAGTCTTTGAGCAATTTCTTCATCCACCAAAATTTGATCTTTTTTTTCAAAGGCTTCTCAGGTTCTATCATCTTTGCCTTGCCTTTGTCTTTAGCTTGTGGAAGTTGTGATGTTTGTGAATATGATGTTGTTGTTCTAAATTTAATTGGCTCTTGAACTACAACTCCTCTATCCTTGGGTCTTGTAACAGCAGTTGTAGTTGTTGTAGCAGCAGTTGTAATAGCCTTGGGTTTAGCTGCTTTGATCTCTATTAAGGTATGAGCCAGAGTCAACTCATCAACAGTTGTTGTTGTAGCAATGACAGTAGTAACTTTAGTAGTACTAACTGCCTTTTAAACTTCAACTTCCTGGTCATCAAAAACTCATGTATCAAACATTAAATTATCATCAATCCTCCCCTGAGCCTCATCAACCAAAGTAACCTCTGAATCAGCATCAAGATCAGCAATTTTCCTCCCCTGTTTGGATGCATCCTCCTGAGCACCCAAATCTTCATCTTCAGAGGATTCTATTCTTGCAGTTCTACCAACCTTCCTTAACCTTTTAAGCCCTAAAGTTCTTGACTTATTCCTCCTCTCTAGCTTCTTAACCCTCTCCTTTAATTTAGTAATCTCTGCAGCTTGAGAGGTCTTTGTGTTCTCCAAGTCAAGAACTCTTTATGACAAGTTGGTACAAAGTTCCATCAATTCATTTAGTTTCAATCTATCCTATCCACTGAGTAGTGGATCATTGGAATGTGTAGGTACATGCTCCTCATTGGCAACCTCATCAGTGATAGGCTCTGTAGAACCACTAGGTTAAGGAACCTTAATGTCTTTCCTCTGTTTTCTCCTTGATTGTTTCTTCTGAGGCTGTGATGTAGATGGTTGAATAACAGTAGGTGTGTGTTGAGGATCAGTTGGTATTTCTAAACCCTCACCTAATTCTTCAGGAGCTTGAACCATCATAGTTTGGAATAAAGGGGTAATTCTCTCAGAAAAACCTTTTCCTTCTCTCTTCATATTAGCAAAGACCTTCTTAGTGTGAGCAAAACAAAATAAAAAAAAAAAAACAATAAGAAACTAAAATAGTAAAAAAGAGGGTGAAGTAAAATAAAAAAAAAGGTGTACATATATTTCTTTATAGATATGGTCAAATCCTTCCAACTTGTTTATCCAGGAACACTTGCACAAATCTTAGATACATTAGAAATTTAACCCACCCTCCAAGTTCTTCACCATATTATCAAAAATGTGCTTGAAAAAGTTGAATTTTTGGTTTGTGGCAAGACAGATGACAGCTGAGGCCATAGTGCTACTAAATTCGTTACAAGCAGTAGTCTTAGCACTAAGGCATTATAGAATTGTATAGATAAGAAATTTCCATTGAGGTAAAAAGAAAGCTTTATAGAATGTAAGCTTTTGTGTAAGATTTTCATACCTCATTCTTTCCAGTTTTGCAAAAATAGCAGCATTGGGTAGACATTCAGTACCTTCAACATCTTTTAATTGAAGAGCTCTTCTCACACTCGTCTCAGTGACGATCACCTTCTTCCCATCTACTAGGGCTTGTATCTGCACTTCCATATTAACAGTTTTTGCCTTAGCAGTAGCCCAGAACTGCTTAATGCATGAAGTATAGATGGTGGAATTCACCATTAGTGCATATCTGATAGAACTTGCATTCAAAAAGTTAATAATTCCCTCAAACCTATCACTTTCTTCGGGTTTCTCCAAAAATGCAACCAAATTGTGAGTTTCAGCAAACTTTAGGTTCGACATTGTGTTGGGTATTGATGATGAATGATAAAATTGAGTTAGGGTTTATGATTAGAGAGTATATCAAAGTGTAAAATCGATCGAATGAGTGATTGAAACCCATAATCGAAGTATTTATGAAATCACCCTCAACAACATTAACTAACACCGGCAGTAGAAAGTGTATGCCTGGCAGCATTAACTTAACCAGTAGTAGTAAGTTTATGCCTAACAACATTAAATAACACTGGCAGTAGTAAGTGTATGCCTGACAGCATTAACTTAACCAGCAGCAGTAAGTTTATGCCTAACAGCATTAACTTTGAGTCACCAGCATTAACCTACCTTTTATTCCACAAAGCTTCTATCATCAAATTTTGATTCACACAAACTCACTTTCTGTTTTATATCTCACTTATCTCTCAATTTTTTTTCTCACTGAATCACTCTGTCTGTTTTTATATCACACATCTCTCTTTCTGTTTTTCATTCTTACCAAGTTCTCTTATTTCTTTTAGCTCACAGAGTCACTCTTTCTATTTTTGTTTCACACATCTCTCTTTTTGTTTTTCAGTTTACTATTTCTCTCATTTCTTTTTCTCACCAATTCACTCTATCTGTTTTTATTTTAACACATCTCTCTTTCTGTTTTTCAGCTCACTATTTCTCTTATTTCTTTTTCTCACCAATTCACTCTATTTGTTTTTATTTTCACACATCTCTCTTTCTATTTTTATGCTCACCAAATTCTCTCAATACTCAAAATATTAATTATAACAAACAGTAGTAAGTATAACTAATAACATTAACATAGCAATATTAAGTATAACTAACAGCACTAATTATACTTACCAGTAGAAAGTTAGTCCAACAGCACTAACTTGAATTTCATCATTGGCCGTTGTTCCATTCCATTTCAAGCATCATTAGTGCATAATCCGTTGTATATTAACGCAATTAACCTCCCTCAATCAATACTTCAGAGCTTAAGCATTCCTATACTTGCAATCAGATATTGAAATCTGCCAATATCAAATGCTTTTGTGAGCTAAGTCTGGCAGACTTTTTGTATAGTCTATGTGGAAGGAGCGGTTGGGAGTGCGATGCTTGAATAAGCTTCTTCTCATTGGAATCTCTGATAAAGTGATGCCTAATCTCAATGTGCTTAGTCTTTGAGTGAAATACTGGATTCTTAACTATGCAGATGGTGCTTTCATTGTCAATGAAAATCTTGGTATTCATGAAATTGTATCCATAATCCAACATTGTTTTGAAATCAGAGAACTTGTCCTACAGCAACGAGCGCAGCCAAAAATTCAGCTTTAGTATAGAGTGGCAACTATAGTTTGCTTCTTGTATTGCCATGAAATCAATCTGTGTTCCAAGAAATTGACAACCTCTTGATGTTGGATTTCCCTGTCTACACATGCATCCAGCTAGTTCACTGCAGAATAAGCTTCCAAATCAATGGTGAGGTCCTTAGATACCAAAGGCCAATGTAGGTTAACCTTTTAGTATCTAAAGATTCTTTTCATAGCACGAAGATGTGAAACTTTAGGTGTGACTTAGAATCTTGCACAAGCGCATACATCAAACATTATATCAGGCCTTAAAGATGTTAAATACATCAATGAGCCAATCATTGATCTATATAAGTGAACATCAACATCTTCAGCTTCTGCATCCCTGAGCAGTGGATTTGAAGTCTCCATGGGTGTACTTGCTGTCTTCACAGATAAAAAACCAAACTTCTTCAAAATTTCATCCATATACTTGTCTTGACTGATGAAAATCCTATCATCTTTCTGTGTCACTTGTAATCCTAAGAAGAAAGTTAGCTCACCCATAGAACTCATCTAGAACTTCTTGTGCATCAATTTCTAAACTCATGTTGCATAGACTTCTTTTTAGTAATCACAAAAATGATATCATCAACATATACTTGAACTAGTAGAATATCACTTTTGACTTTTTAATGAACAAAGTCTTATCTATCTGACCTCTCTGAAATCTATTGTCCAATAAATAGGTAGATAAAGTCTCATACCAAGCTCTAGGAGATTGATGTAGACCATATAATGTCTTTTCTACCTTATAAACTCTGTTAGGGAACTCTGGATCTTCAAACCCTGAAGGTTGACAGACATAAACTTCCTCTTCAATCTTGCCATACAAAAATGCACTCTTCACATCCATCTGGTATACTACAAAGTCTTTGAATGAGGCATAGGCTAAGTACCTCTCTCATCTCTATATCTCTATCAATCCTAGCAACTGGAGCAAAAAACCTCATCATAATCTATTCCCTCTTCTTGAGTGTGTCTCTGTGCAACCAGCCTTGCCTTGTTTTTAATCACAATACCTCTTTCATCTTTCTTGTTCATGTACACCCATTTAGTACCAATGGCTCTTTTGCCATGTGGTAAATCCACCAAGGTCCAAACTTGTTGTAACTTGAACTGCAGATGCTGTTCTTGCATAGCTTCTATCCAGCTTGGATCTTTTAATACTTGGATTACCTTTTTGGGCTCTTCCTAGGATAGGAAACAAGCAAACAGACAAGTATGAAGGTCTTTATGAGTTTTCCTTTCATAAACAGCACTAATAAACCCTTGTTCATTTATAGTCTTTGTCATTCTCCTTGGCTTTACACCAGACTGTACATCACCAATCACATGATCAAGTGAATGATCTATTGCCTTTTTTATGATTCTTGTATTAGAGTAGAAGACACTGGATACACACACACACATAATGTTGCTCATGTCCACTTCTGTTTCATCACCAAAGAAATCAACATATGTGGCTTCAAGTGGAGCAGTAGTAACTGTTGAACTAACATTATTAATATTTAGACTACCAGTATTAACATTTATACTGGCAGTATTAATACTTAGCCCAGCAGTATTAACATATTGAGTACTATTTTCATGTCTCTCTCTATCATCAATTCCACTTTCTTTATTTACACCTTCATCATCCTTCTTTCCATCATCACTAGAAGGTTGTGGTTCATCATTACTAGCATTCTTTGAAGAAGAATCAAATAGTGAACCATCTTTCCACATTGGCATCAAAATGTAGTCTTGGCTAGATCATGTCTCCTTACTAGAATGACCTATACCAATACTTTCTTCTTTACCTACAAATTCATTAGAGTTTGTACATGCAACAACTGGCACATAATTCATTGATTTTGTTAGAACATCAATATCAAACAGCCACTTTGGTCATACCCTTCAATAATAGGCTTTATCCCTCCAAGATCAACACACACACACACACATCACACACACTCTCACTTTCCTATTTTTAATGTTGTAATACCCTAAAAGCCATACTATTTAATGAGAATCCCAACAAAGAATCACACCACATCTGACTTTCCATACAAACTGCCTAAATAATCTAAGTATTAAGAATGGTAACATGACACCCAAATGGTCTCATGAAGCTTAGAGCAGGTGTTCTGCCTCTAAATAATTCATAAGGGGTCTTGTTATGAGGCTTAACTACTAATACCCTATTCTGCACATAGCAAGCAGTATTAATTGCTTCAGCCCAAAATGTAGTAGGTAACTTAAAGTCAGCTAACATGGTTCTAGCAGCCTCAATTAGTGTTTATTTCTCCTCTCAGCAACATCATTTTGCTGAGGAGTTCTAGCTACACTAAATTCCCTCTTAATGCCTTTCTGTTCACAAAACTCACTCATAACTTTATTCTTGAACTATGTTCCATTGTCACATATGATTACTCTCTACTCATCTATCCTCTCTATCTCTCCTAAATTTTCTATCTCAGTTATAAAGCTCTTAAGAATGCCACTAGTCTCATCATTAGATGCGAAAAAGAAAACCCAAGTAAATCTACTATAATCATCAGTGACAACTAGACAATATTTTTTATGCATTAAGTTGCTAACAAAAGTTGGACCAAACAAGTCCATAATGCAACATTAATAAAGGCGAGTATAGAGTTCGAAATCTTGGACTTACAGAGAGGGCTTTGTGTGCTTTCCCTTAACAAGCAACATAAGTTTGGTCATTTTCAAAACGTTTTAAAGGTAAACCTCTCACAATATTTTCCTTAACAAGTTTATTAATAGTTTTAAAATTTACATAATATAGCCTCCTATGTCATAGCATTGATTCATCAAGTGTGGCCTTTGCAACAAGACAAGTTAAACTTTCTTTAGGACAATATTCTTCATATCAACACTGTACATATTGTTTTTTCAAGGAACTTTAAGTAACACCTGACTTTCATCACCTAACTTAAAGTCAGAAGACAGAACAAAACATCCAGTGTCAATAAAAAGAACACTATTCTTTTTGTCACACATCTGTGAAACACTAAAAAGGTTAAATTTTAACTCCTTAACAAAGTACACATCCTCAAAATCAAGCTTACCAGTTTTAAAAGTTCCTTTACCAGTAATTTTCTCTCCTTTGGCTCCTCCCCCAAAGGTAACATATCCTCCATCCAAATTCCTTGAAGTCTGAGTAGATAGGACATGTTTTCCTGTCTATGTCCCTTGAGCACTCCACTGTCAACATAGCCTTGATGTCTTCTTTTGTGGAAGACCATGCACTAAAAAATAAGGAAATTAGTTTCCCTTTGGGACCCAAGCCATCCGAACTATGGATCTGCTCGTGCATCAACATAATTAAGTCTATTAAAATGTGAATTGATGCACTAGTAAGTTTGGTAGTCTCAAACCCAACAAGCTTAAGCCTTAACAGCATTAACCTTGTTTGCCCTCACAGCATTAACTACTGCTGAATTTGGCCTAGCAGTATTAACTGCTTTTTGCCTAGCAGTATTAACTTTTCCCTTAGCAGTATTAACTTTTTGACAAAAGTTTTTGTTAGTTAATGTTGTTCTCATTTGATAGGGCCTCTTTACAATTGATTGTGCTGATCTAGAAAAACATGACATTGGTCTAGCACTATAAACTATAGTTTTGGGATGAGTAGTATTAACAGGCCTAGCAGTATTAAGTGGTCTTAGGCCAGTTTTCATTAAAACTGCTCTTGGAACTATGTTCCTATGAGCACTAGGGTGAGCCTTTTTAGTAGAATAATTGTAATTCACCCTTGTATAATTATTCCCAGATACCACCCTTTCCCTTTGATGGTAATTGCAGTTAGCCTGCACATGGTCAAAACTTCCACAGACAAAACAAGCTTTATTGTACATCACAAAGTCACTTCTTAGTTGTTGGGACTTATGATTATTCCAGTTTCTTTGATTTCCCCTAGGAGTTTGTGACCTGTACATTTTAGCATACTTAACTGGTTTCCTAACTGGTTTTTCTTGTTGTTGAGGTCTAACAAAATTTATCTTAGTAACAGTAGGAAAATAGTTTTCTTCTCTAACTTATCATTTGACACCAACTCCTCAACCAATGAGGCATTAGGAGATTCCTTAACTTTATTAGAAATATATTCACTAACACTCTTACCTAGACTTAGGTCCATAGCCTTCAAACTTAGGTTGTTGGAACTCCTCTAGACCAGAGTAGGACAAATCAAGGGTTGGGGTGAAAATAACCCTGTAGGAGGAGGTGGAACAGCATTATAGCTTACAAACCCTAGACCCTTTCTACTTTTATCAGGTATTTGATTCCCTATTAATTTGTTTAGACTCTTAGAAGCATTATCAAATTTTTCAATCTTAAGTTGATTGCTTTCTTTTTCTTGCTTAAGCTTTTCTAACTTACTTTTAAGCACACTAATTTTTGAGTCTTTATATGAGATATCTCTTTTTAAAACAGCAAGTTGCTCACAAAATAGAACCTCATTCTTTTTGTAAAAGACAAGTTGTTCTTCTACAGATGTTAACCCTCTTTTATAAGTAGCTAGATTGAACTCAGATTTGTTAAACTCTATTCTTAAATCGTCAAGTTGAGTTTTAAGAATTTCAAAGCTTTTTAGACAGGTTTTTGAACAAGTTTTGTCATTATGTACCTCAGAGTCTGAAAAGGCCATAAGAGCCATGTCTGTAGGGACTTTTTCATCTTCCATAAAGCTCCAGTCAAAACCAGCTCCATCAATAGCCAACGTGGCTTTGGAAGAAATTTCTTCCACATTTATAGTCCTTCTAGAGCTGTCTTGATTCCTGGTCCTGTTATCTTGATTCCTAGGTCCTCTGCGTTCCCTTGCAAAGTGTCCCAACTTGTGACAGTTGAAACACTCCACCTTTGACTTGTCATATCTAGTTGTGTCACTCCCATTGATAGTAATCTTTCTACTAGTTTTCAGGAAAAACTTTCTTGTCCTCATGCTCAGCAAAGCTAACTGCCACTTCAAATCCATCTCTTCTAAGTCATCTTCATAGATTTGTTCAAGGTCCTCATGTACAAGATGAGATCCATTTGGTTGACTGGCCAAGAATGCATAAACAGTGTCATCACTTAAGTTAGCAGTACTAATTTGAGTACTAGCAGTGCTAACTTGAGTATTAGCAGTACTAACTCCATAAGTAGTATTAACTTCATTACTACTGCTAGTAGATGACATAAAAGCCACTTTCTGAGAACTTGAGCATGAGCTTGAGCTTGCAGTTCCTTTAACCTCTTGTTCAACAATCTTGAAATTGTTGTAGAGATCATCAAAGCTCATTGTGTCTAGATCAGGTTTATTCCTCCAGACCACAACATGAGTATTCCACTCAGAAGGCAGACTTCTCAAAAATTTCAAATTAAGATCTTCTTGTGAAATATTTTCACCAAGGATAGCCAACTGACTTACAATCTTCTGAAGCCTGTTAAAAATAGAATCAAGAGACTCTGTGCTTGGAGCACTAAAGTTCTCATACATTTGCTTTAGAAGAGTCTTCTGAGTCTTCTTTGTGGCATCATTACCACCAAATCTTGTTTGTATAGCAGCAAACAAAGTCTTGGCATCCTTGTACTGATTAAATGTCAGTAGATGTTCATTTGGAAGTGCCATTAGTAACATACTTCTTGCCTTCACATCATTCTTCTTTTGAGTCTTTTCATCAGCAGTTACAGGACCTGGTATTAATGTAGTTGAGGAACCATCAGCATTTGTTGTTGTTTGAGCTGCTGGTTTGAATGAGTTTCCATTCTCTATGACATCCCATAGAGCATAGTCTTGTACTTGAAAGTATTGCTCAATCCTTAGTTTCCACATATCATATTCACCCTGTTTGAGAAGGGGCAACTTTGCAGTAGTATTGGTTTGGGCAGTTTCTAGATCCATCTCTTCCTTGTGAGTAAAGAGATCTTCTTGTTAGTTTCTTCTAGATCAAAGTTTCAGAACACAAGCTCTGATACCACTTGTTGCCTAATTTAAGATCGATTCATTAGCTTGTAAATGTTAAGTTACTTTAGATAGATCCGAAACAACTATGGTAAAAACTTTGTGAATACTAAAAAGTATGCGGAATCTACTCTTTAATATTAAAAGAATATCAATAAAACAGTAAACTATATGAACAATAATATTATTGAAAAGCTCCAATATTATTATTATCAATAATACGAGTACTCTGTGTAGTACTAGGGTTTACAACCTTGAAGCTATATATCAAAATGTTTATGAATGAGAGATATATAAACTACATGCCCTAGGGTCTCCTCTTATACACCAAGGAACCCTAATGGGCTTACAATGCGTTTTCTACTCATACATATCTTTTCCTAATATATCTTATACATATGTCTTTAGCAGTACTAAAATAGACTAACAGTACTAACTAAGTATAACAACAGAAACTCTTCTAGCAGTAGTAACATTTTGTACTAGCAGTACTAATATTACACTAGCAGTAGTAATGACTTAGAACTTTTTCTTCAATCTTGAGCAGCAGTAGTAACTCCAACCAGCAGTTGTAACTTGAACCAACAGTAGTAATAATCATAACTAGCAGAATTAACTTCAACATCACTAAGAAGCCTTTTATTCCCAACATAGTAACTTCGTCATGTACTTTGATTGAATGCCTGATAATATGTGGTTAAGTCCGCCTAGTTAATGTCTATAAATTGCCTTGCATATGAACTCTATTGGAACATTCTTAGCAGAAACATGAATCCTATTGCAACTCAACTAGCTACTCTCGACAATGCTTTGGTCCCATCTGAGAAGAGACTAAAGATTGAAAGATGCAATGCTAGAATTGCATTCAGCAAGCCACAAAGAGATGAAACTTATCAAGTCACTTTGGAAGCACTCAAGATATCTCATTGCTATCTTGCATTTGTGATCACTGCTAAAGTCCCTCAAATCTATATGCATCAATTTTGGAACACCATCACAAAGATCAGAGATACAGATGCATACAGCTTCAAGTTGGATAAGAAGAAATGTCGAGTTGATACTAAAGTCTTTCGTGAAATTCTTCAGATATGTCCCAAAATTCTTAACCAAAACTTTATTACACCACCTTCAGAAGAAGATTTGGTTACATTCATTCAGGAACTTGGCTATTCTAGCAGATGTAATATGTTATCTGCAATTCATATTGATCAAATGCACCGGCCTTAGAGAACATTTGATGCGATCATCAATAGGTGCATCTCTGGGAAAACAACATGACTTGATAGACTCAGGGAGTTATGAACTCAAATCTTTTGGGGTATGTACAATAAGAAGAATGTTGACTATGTTGCTCTACTCTGGGAAGACTTCATGTATCAAGCTGATAATAGAGAAATAAGTTCAACAAGAAAAGAGCACATGCCCTACCCAAGATGCACCAAAGTTATCATTAACCAGTTCATTTCTAAGGATAAGACAATGTCTATGAGGACCAGGATTAATCTTCACATAATTCGTGATGACTCACTACTCGGTACTTTGAAGTTTGTCTCTAAGACACAAGATTATCAGCAGTATGGAGCTCTGATTCCTGATGACATGATTAATTAAGACATAAAAGATTCTCAAGCTTACAAGACTTACTATGACTTTGCAACTGGAAAAGTTCCTCCCAGGAAAGCAAGGAAGTATAAGAAAGCCGCTTCACCCCCAAGAAAAATGTCTCCTGTCAAAGAAGCAGAACCTACCAAGAAAGCTAAAAGAGTTAAGAGACTTGCCAAGAAGTCTACTTCTATGCCAACAGCAGGTGTTGCCATCAGAGATACTCCTAGTGCGTCTGTATCGAAGAAGAAAACACCTACTAAGGCTTATAGAAGTAAAGGTATAGAAATACTTTCTGATGTATCTCTATCGGAAGCAGCTCAACTCAAGGAGGCCACAAAGAGAAGCAAGAAAGATTATCATATCTCTCAAGCAAGTGGCTCAGGTGATGGAACTGATTTCGAATCAGGGGTTCCTGATGAGCAACATTGCAAGACATCTGATACAGATGAAGGAACTGGTACTAAACCATGGGTTCCTGATAAGCAACAACGCAAGACACCTGGTACAAATGAAGGAACTGGTACTATACCAGGGGTTCTCGATGTACCCACATATGACTCCGAGAGTGAAAATGAATCATGGGGTGACAGTGAAGATGATAATGATGATGACAATGATGATAACAGTAAAGATGATGATGATAAGGCTGACAGTGATGATGATGGTAATTCTGATGCTGATGATAATGAAAGGACTGATTCAGATGATGATGAGAATCCTTCCTTTACTCTAAAAGACTATGACGAAGAAGAACATGATGAAGAGTATGAATCTGATGATGATTATGAAAATACGTTTAAAGAAGAGGATGATGATGATCTGTATAAGGATGTGGATGTGAGATCGTTAGGAACATAGCATGAAAAGGAAAGGCAAGGTGATGAAGAGATGAATGATGCTGATCAGAATGTTTCCCAAGAACTGCCATATGAGCAAGTCGTAGATGAGGCACATGTGACACTCACTGCTTCACAGAAGACTGATGATTTAAAGCAAAGCTCTTCAGTTTTATTCGACTTTGCTAGAAAATTTCTCATCTTGGAAAATGTTCCACCATTTGTTGATGAAGTTGCTTCTATGATGCATGTCAAGAGTCTTTCAGAAAAATCACAGCAATCAGCACCCTCTCTTTTCTCTTGTACTTTGTGACGGCTTTTGTCCCATGAAACTGCTACTGGCAAATGTTCAATTGTTTCTCCAACTATATCGATGATCACTCCTCCTCCATAACTGACTACACCATCCCCTGCACCAACAACCATTCCAACTAGAACCTCAATCCTTGCACTTCCTATTTTTTCTTCCCTGTTTGGTTTTGATCAAAGAGTGTCTACCTTGGAAACAGAGCTGTCTTAACTCAAACAAGCTGACCTTTTTGCACAACTCCTTGATTCTGTCAAATCTTAACTTCCAACAATGGTAGATGACCTTCTAAGCACAAGAATTGGATATGCTACTAGAACAGCTCTCGAGGTCTTACACTAAGGAATTTGAAAAGAAAGTCAAGAAGAAAGGAGCTATATATATATATATATATATATATATATATATATATATATACATATATATATATATATGTTGTTGAGAAATCAGTAAAAGACATTATCAAGGATGAAGTCAAAAGTTTATTGCCTCAGATTCTACCTAAGGAACGTTCAGACTTTGCCACTCCTATGATTCAGAGTACTATAACTAAATCACTTAAGAATGTTGTGTTAGCTAAATCTTCTTCTCAACCACAATCTACATATAAAGCAGCAGCATCTCTTACAGATTTTGAAATTAAGAAGATCCTGATAGACAAATTGGAGAAAAGTAAATCGTATCGAGCTGCTATAGAACACAGAAACCTCTACGATGCACTGATCCAGTCTTATCAGCTTGACAAGGATCTCTTTGACTCGTATGGTAAAGCATACTCTTTATGAGAAGTTGTGATGACAAGGAAAAGGATAAAGACACTCTAGGCTGGCTCAGACCAACGGGTTAAAGAAAAAGATGGATCAAGATAGGATCTCTGTTGAACCTACCAAAGGCTAAAAATCAAAAGAATCTAAGACAAGTTTATCCAGAGGCACCAAGTCTTAGCCGAAATCATCTGGAAAATCTGTGTAAGCAGAGGAACCAGTGTTTGAGACTGCAGACACTGAAACACCACAAGATCAAAGAGGTGACACGTAGGAGCAACCCAATGTTGAGGCAAATCCAAGGAATAATTGGTTCAAGAAACCTAAGAGACCTCCAACTCCTGACCCTGAATGGAGTACTATAAAATCTATTGATTCTAGACTGCCCCAATAATGGTTAAGCAAAATTGCTTAGGCAGAGAAGCCTTCTCTTACGTTCAACGAGCTGTTGAGCACTCCTATTGACTTCTCAGCCAATGTCATGCACAATCCTATGTCATGCACAATCTGACACAAGAGATTGTCATAGGACTAGCCTTTAACCTTCTTAAAGGAACTTTCAAAAGCTTTGTGGAACTGGAATATCACTTTGAAGAGTGTTATAAAGCTGTAACGGATCAACTTGACTGGAACAACCCTAAATGCCATGAATATCCATTTGATCTTAGCAAGCCGCTGTTGTTGATTGAAGCTCAAGGTCATCAAGTAGTTCCTGCTGACTACTTGTTCAACAACGACCTTGAATATCTGAAAGTTAGAAGTTCTAGCAGGAAATACACAACTTCTACAACAAAGACCAAGGCTGCTAGATATGATAATATTGAAGGCATCGAAGACATGGTTCCGGAGTTATAGAGTCCAGTAAAGGTAGCTTACGACAAATTTGCTATGTGGGGTATCTCACACCAGGGTCCTAAAAGACAAAAGTTCTATGGCTACGCAAGCAACAAGGAATCCAAGCATGATGTGTTCTCCAGGAAAAGAATCATTGCAGTAACCCATGTTAAAGTGATGAAGTGGTATGATTATGGCTATTTAGAGGAGATTATCATTCGATGAGAAGATCAATCATTACATAAGTTCAAGTAAGGCGACTTCCCAAGACTTAATATGCGTGGTATTGAAGATCTATTGCTTCTCTTGGTCCAAAAGAAACTCTCTAACTTAGAGCAAGATGTCATTTTTGACCTGAATGTAGCATTGAGAATGTTCACCAAGCGCATTGTTATTCTTAAGCGGGTGGAAGACCTTCAACTGGGAGTCAAAAGCTACCAGAAGAAACTTAACATCACCAAGCCTGAGACTTTCAGATCTGGCATCTCCAAACTGACACCATACACTGCATACAAAAACCCTCAAGGTATCATCTATCAAGATAAGTTCAAGAGAAACAGGTTGATGCGCTCCGATGAACTTTACAAGTTTTGTGACGGCACACTCACATCTGTTCGACGGGTTCTTCATGATATTGCTAACAACCTGAGGATGGATTACTTGCCAAAGAGAAGATGGAGTAACTTGGACAGGAAAAGGTCCCGCATTATGATCAAGGCGATCGATCAGCAGCTGTTTGAGAGGAGATTGATGAGGAATTTGGAGAAGTTCGTTGGTGGCAGAGAATACAGAAATGACTTCAGGATGCTTGAACGGACGATATGACTTTGTCATATTGTGTCCCTGTCCATATCAGGTCACTTTCTCGTATATAATAAATTTTGTGAATATGTAAATACGTAGTGTAGACTATTATTAGGCATATGTAGTGTTTGAGCACGAATTTTCAAGAATTTCTTAGTAAATTCAAAAAAATTCAAATTAACATACTCAAATACCGTATAATACCCTCAAAAATTGAGGGGAGCGTTAACATGTTCCAATAATAAGCTTGTTAATAATTGGACATTTTTTTCCCCGAACACATTAATATTTAAATCAATTGATATCTAAAATATTAAGAGATTTGACAAAAATGTGATTAAAATATATGGTTAAAGATGTAAATTTTAAGATCTCTAGTGTACGCTAACCCATATATGTGCTAAACTCTTTTGATTAATCGATGCACATATGAAGGGGGATCAAATGGTTACGTGTTGGCTGAAATGTAGAAGTACCAAAGACCGACCATTTAAAATACTATATTGGAGTTATAAGGTTGTTAAGTTTAGGTATTCATTCCTATGATCCAGCCAGAACCAGAGGGATCTACCCAGGGATATTCCACTAGATAGTGTAGAAGTCCTTTGGTATGAAAAAAGGAGTAAAAGTGAGAATAAAGGAAAAATTGCCGACTGAGATGGAGCTAGTACTGGAACAAACCCAACAAGGTACTAGTTATGAAGTCTCGGTAAGCGCTGAACGGGTTAAAGAATTAAAAAGAAAAGTTAAGATAAAGGGTGAAAAGAAAGAAGCCCTCCTTACAATTAGGCAGAAACCGGGTCAATACATTTGATGTCAAGAATCACAAAGATGATTGCTGACATTGAAGACTGACATCATAGACCTGGTGATGCAATGCACAACCCTCCCTAGCCACTCAGAATCTCTCAAAAGATTTTTGTTTCATTTCTCACAGAGATTACATGCATTTCTATCAACTTACTCACTCCGAGCTAGTTGGTATTGAAAAGGTGGCAATCTGCTCCAGCCTCTGATCACTAAAACCAAAGTGCACTATTGAGTCTAGAGCCAAGAGATCATCCATAAATCTCATTAGGACACTATACAAATGTATTTCTTGCTCACACATTGTGAAAACAAGTAATAATGTAAGAGTCCTTTGCATTATCCTTGTGATCTTGCTAGAACATCAGAGTGATACGAAAGTAATCACAATAATGATGGAAATCCTGCTAGAGCCAACATCAAACAAGCTCTTGGTAGGAGACTTGTGCGATTCTATATGAATCACGCTTGTGACAACTAGAAAGAAACGATGGTACGATTCTACATGAATCAAACTTGTTCCAATATATGAATCGACGATTGATGAATTTTGAAATGCTCAAAAACTCTCGATGTGTCACAAAAACACTTTAGCAAGTGACACGTCGATTGATTTTTTCAAATCAATTTTTATTTTAATTGGTAAGATAGTAACTCGCTGGTTCACTCTTACCGTGTTGTCTTCTTTGAGACGTTCTGGTAATGAGAACATGCTGAGTATGATGAATCTAATACATATGTGCTATAAAGATTCAATACTTCAGCTTCTTTAACCAAATTCTATAGCATCACTAAGTCATCCCTGTTAAAGATTTTCAACATATCCTTAAAGAATTGGGGGGATTACTTCTGTATGATATACAACCTGATGATGTCTTCTAATATTTTCTAGATTCTTCAGTGTAAACCTCTATAGTCAATGATTGATTTATTGACTGTAAGGCTTCAACAAAAACTTCTCCACTGGAACTACCATTATCATTTGTTGTAAATCCTCTTGTGACAATTCTTTTTCCTCTTCTTCTGTTTGTTCTTGAACTGATCCTAAAGCTTCATTAGTCTTTTGCCTCTTAGAACCTTCATGATCAAGTTCTGCTTCTGCAGCCCTTTTAGAACTTCCAACTTCTGCAGAATCAATAATTGTTGCTTGTGAACTTCCAGCTACTAACTCTGATGCTCTTCCTCTATCTTCAGTCTCCATGGGTACAATTAAGTCGTTGACATTCTTCATTAAGTTTCAAATATCTTCCTTGACTCATCAAAAGAATATCTTTTCAATTGCTGCAGTGTATGACTTCTCATGTGCTTGATGTAATAAATCATATAATTCCTCTGTTGAGCTTGTGTCATGGGCTTGTTCATCTTTGCTTCATCTTTCTGTGCAGTAAAATATTTCTTTCTTTGATTAATAAGATCTACAAGCATCTTTGCTTGATCAACTTCACTGTACTTGTTCCTTTCCTTGCTTGTGTCGCTAGATAGCTTCTTTTTTCAGCTTCAATGTTGCTCTAATTGTTTTCCCATTATTCCTCAGTAAATAGATTGAGTTTTGCTTCATTGAACTCTGTCATCCTTTGTCTTTCTTGTCATCCAGGTTCCTCTTGCAGTCTCATGTTGTTCCGACCAAGCCTTCTCTTATTATTGCTGTAAGTTATTTCTCTTAGTCTATGCATTCCCCAGGATTCCTCCATTTACCTTTTACCTTTATCTTTGCTACAACTGGTGAAGGAATATTGATGTTAACTTCTTAAACCATATCAGCAGTACTAACGGGCATTGATGCACTAGCAATACTAACTGATTCTTCAGCAGTACTAATTCCACCACTACAAGTATTAACTGCCCTTCTTCTTCTAGTATAAGTGTGAACATTTGTTTTAGCTGCATCTGCAAGAACTTTAGCTGCACTAAGAAAGGCCCATACTGTTCTTCAGTTGATCTTCTCCCTATGTAGGAGCAGACAATAGGTATCTTGCATTCCTGATTATTTCTTTTATCATCCTCCCCTATTTGGTAGAATCCTCTGAATCCTCTTTATCATCTAAAATAATAATTTTGGCTCTCTTTCTGGAATGGCTTGTCTTGATAGTCTTCTTTAAATTTTTTACCTTTATGATAAGCTTGGTATAAGCAGCACCATATACTTGCTTAGTTTGCTTTAAATCTGCCTCCAAGCTTTCCATTTTCTTGGAGAAGTTGTTACATAAACCGTCTCAATGCTGAAGGATTACAACTGCTAGAAGAGTTTCTACTGTCAGAAGGATAAAGACAAGAGAAAGGATAAAGATGAAGATTGTTTATCAAGATTACTTATGGGATAAGTATGAGATATTTTTGTAAAAGATATGTATATCTTATTAAGTTAGAAGATTTGTAGTTATCTTTTAGAATTGTAGAAGATTTGTAGTTATCTTGTAAAGGACTCCTTGATGTATAAAAAGAGATCATAAGTTATGGTTATGGCACACATATACATTCATACGTTTTTTATATATAGCTTCAAGGTTGTAAGCTCTAGTACTACACAGAGTACTCGTATTATTGATAATAATAATTTTGAAGCTTTTCAGTGATATCATTGTTTAAACAGTTTACTGTTTCATTAATATTCTTCTAAGTATTAAAGAGTAGATTCCGCATACTTTTTAGTATTAACAAAGTTTCTACCATAGTTGTTTTGGATTTATCCAAAGTAACTTAACCTTTACAAGCTAAGGAACCAATCTTAAGTTGGGATCAATAAATGGTATCAGAGCTTGTGTTCTGAAACTTTGATCTAGAAGAAATAACAAGAAGAACTCTTTACTCACAAGGAAGAGATGGATCTAGAAAGTGCACAAACCGCTACTACTGCAAAGTTGCCCATTCTCAAACAAGGTGAATATGATACGTAGAGGTTAAGGATTGAGCAATACTTTTAAGTACAAGACTATGCTCTATGGGATGTCATAGAAAATAGAAACTCATTCAAACCAGTAGCTCAAACAACAACAAATGCTGATGGTACCTCAACTTCACTAATACCAGGTCCTGTAACTACTGAAGAAAAGGCTCAAAAGAAGAATGACGTGAAGGCAAGAAGTATGTTACTGATGGCACTTTCTAATGAACATCTAATGACATTTAATCAGTACAAGGATGCTAAGACTTTGTTTGCTGCTATACAAACAAGATTTGGTGGTAATGAAGCCACAAAGAAGACTCAGAAGACTATTCTGAAGAAAATGTATGAGAACTTTAGTGCTCCAAGCACAGAGTCTCTTAACTCCATTTTTAACAGGCTTCAGAAGATTGTAAGTCAGCTGGCTATCTTAGGTGAAAATATTTCACAAGAATATCTCAATTTAAATTTTTTTGAGAAGTTTGCCTTTTGAGTGCAATACTCATGTTGTGGTCTGAAGGAATAAACCTGATCTAGACACAATGAGCTTTGATGATCTCTACAACAATTTCAACATTGTTGAACAAGAGGTTAAAGGAACTGCAAGCTCAAGCTCAAGTTCTCAAAATATGGTTTTTGTGTCATCCCCTAGCAATATTAATGAAGTTAATACTGCTTATGGAGTTAGTACTACTAACACTCAAGTTAGCCCTGCTAGCACTCAAGTTAGCACTGCTAGTACTCAAGTTAGTACTGCTAGCTTAAGTGATGACACTATTTATACATTTTTGGCCAATCAACTAAACGGGTCTCAACATGTATATGAGGACCTTGAATAAATCCATGAAGATAACATAGAAGAAATGGATTTGAAGTGGTAGTTTGCATTGCTGAGCATGAGGACAAGAAGGTTTTTCCAGAAAACTGGTAGAAAGATCACTATCAATGGAAGTGACATAGCTGGATATGACAAATCCAAGGTGGAGTGTTTCAACTGCCACAAGATAAGACACTTTGCAAGGGAATGCAGAGGACCTAGGAACCAAGATAACAAGAATAGAAATCAAGACAGCTCTAGAAGGACTATAAATGTAGAAGAAACTTCTTCCAAAGCCATGGTAGCTATTAATGGAGCCGGTTTTGACTGGAGCTATATGGCAGATGATGAAGTCCCTACAAACATAGCTCTTATGGTTTTTCATACTCTGAGGTACATAATGACAAAACTTGTTCAAAAACTTATCTAAAAAGCTTTGAAACTCTTAAAACTCAACTTGATGATTTAAGAATAGGGTTTAACAAATCCAAGTTCAATTTAGCTACTTATAAAAGAGGGTTAGCATCTGTAGAAGAGTAACTTGTCTTTTACAAAAAGAATGAGGTTATTTTTTATAAGCAACTTGCTGTTCTTAAAAGAGATATCTCATAAAGACTTAGAAATTAGCATGCTTAAAAGTGAGTTAGAAAGGCTTAAGCAAGAAAAATAAAGCAATCAACTTAAAATTGAAAGTTTTGATAATGCTTCTAAGAGTCTAGACAAATTAATAGGGAGTCAGATAACTGATAAAAGTAGAAAGGGTATGGGGTTTGTAAGCTATAATATTGTTCCACCACCCCATACAGGGTTATTCTCACCCCCAAATCTTGATTTGTCTTACTCTGGTCTAGAGGAGTTCAAACGGCCTGAGTTTGAAGGCTATGGACCTAAGTCTAGTAAGAGTGTTAGTGAAGATATTTATAATGAGGTTAGGAAATCTCTTGATGCCCCATTGATTAAGGAGTTGGTGTCAAATGATAAGTTAGAGAAGAAAACTATTTTTCCTACTATTGCTAAGATAGAATTTGTTAGACCTAAACAACAATAAAAACCAGTTAGGAAATCAGTTAAGTATGCTGAAATGTACAGGTCACAACGTCCTAGGGGAAATCAAAGAAACTAGAATAATCAGAAGTCCCAACAGCTAGGAAGTAACTTTATGATGTACAATAAAGCTTGTTTTGTCTGTAGAAGTTATGACCATGTGCAGGCTAACTGCAATTACCATCAAAGGGAAAGGGTGGTGATTCGTAGAAATCAACACACGTAATAATAAAATATATGATATGATAAAAAATTACCAAATTACCCTTGAGGACAAAGGTAAAAAGGAAAATCTTCAAATATATATATAATATAATACGTATATTAACCCAGTTTATAGAGCTAGACCAATGTCATGTTTTTCAAAATTAGCTCAATCAACTGTAAAGAGGCTCTATCAATCAAGAACAACATTAATTAACAAAAACTTTAACCAAAAAATTAATACTGCTAAGGAAAAAGTTTATACTGCTAAGCTAAAAGCAGTTGATACTGCTAAGCCAAAAGCAGTTAATATTGGTAGGCCAACTTCAGCAGTAGTTAATGCTGTCAGGGAAAATTAGGTTAATGCTGTTAAGGCCTCAGCATGTTGGGTTTGGAGACCTACCAAACTTAGCAGTGCATCAATTACTTTCAAGAGACAAAATTATATTGATGCACGAGGCAGATCCAAGTCAGTGATGGCTTGGGTCCCTAAAGGAAACTAATTTCCATATTTTTATGTGCAGGTTCATCCACAAAAGGAAGATCAAGGATATGTTGATAGTGGATGCTCTAGGCACATGCCAGGCAACATGTCCTATCTCACAGACTTTAAGGAATTTGATGGAGGATATGTTACCTTTGGGGGAGGAGCCAGAGGAGGAAGAATTACTGATAAAGGAACTCTTAAAACTGGTAAGCTTGATTTTGAGGATGTGTACTTTGTCAAGGAGTTATAGTTTAACCTTTTTAGTGTCTCACAGATGTGTGACAAAAAGAACAATGTTCTTTTTACTAACACTGCATGTTTTGTTCTGTCTCCTGATTTTAAGTTACCTGATGAAAAGACAGTTTTTAACTTAAAGTTCCTAGAAAGAACAACATGTATAGTGTTGATATGAAAAATATTGTTCCTAAAGAGAGTTTAACCTGTCTTGTTGCAAAGGCCACACTTGATGAATCAATGCTATAGCATATGAGGCTTGGTCATATAAACTTTAAAACTATAAATAAACTGGTTAAGGATAATCTTGTGAGGGGATTACCTGCAAAACATTTTGAAAATGACCAAACTTGTGTTGCTTTCCTTAAGGGAAAACAACACAAAGCCTCTTGTAAGTCCAAGATCCAGAACTCTATTACTCAACCTTTATTCATGTTGCATATGGACTTGTTTGGCCCAACTTTTGTGAGCAGCTTAATGAATAAGAAATATTGTCTTGTGGTCACTGATGATTATAGCAGATTCACTTGGGTTTTCTTTTTAGCCTCTAAGGATGAGACTAGTGACATCCTTAAGAACTTTATATCTTAGATTAAAAATCTAGTTGATAAGAAAGTAAAAATAATCAGATGCGATAATGGGACAGAGTTTAAGAATAGAGTTATGAATGAGTTTTGTGAAAAGAAAGGCATTAAGAGAGAATTTAGTGTAGCTAGAACTCCTTAGCAAAATGGTGTTGCTGAAAGGAGAAATAGGACACTAATTGAGGCTGCTAGAACCATGTTAGCTGACTCTAAGTTACCTACTACATTTTTAGCTGAAGCAGTTAATACTGCTTGCTATGTGCAGAATAGGGTAATTATAGTTAAGCCTTATAACAAGACACCTTATGAATTGTATAGAGGTAGAACTCCTGCTCTAAGCTTCATGAGACCATTTGGGTGTCATATTACCATCCTTAATTCCTTAGATCATCTTGGCAAGTTTGATGGAAAATCTGATGATGGTTTCTTTGTTGGATACTCTTTGACTATTAAGGCTTTTAGAGTATACAACATTAGAACCAAGAAAGTAGAAGAAAACTTGCACATTAGGTTCTTAGAGTATTAACCTATTGTTACACGTGATGGTCCAAAGTGGCTGTTTGATATTGCTAGTCTAACAAAATCAATGAATTATGTGCCAGTTGTTGCAGGTAAAAACTCTAATGATTTTGCAGGTTCAAAAGAAAGTAATGGTGCAGGTCACACTAGTAAGGAGACTGAATTTAGCCAAGACTACATTGTGATGCCACTGTGAAAAGATGGTTCATTGTTTGATTCTTCTTCAAAGAATTCTAGTGATGATGAACCACAACCTTCTAGTAATATAGAAAAGAAGGATGATAAAGGGGTAAGTAAAGCAAGTGGATTTAGTGATCAAGAGCAACCTGAGAGCAGTACTCTAAATATTAATACTGTTGGGCCTAGTATTAATACTACTAGTGCAAATTTTAAAACTGGTAGTCTAAATATTAATATTGTTAGTCCAATAGTTGTTACTATAAGGTCAAATTGCTCTCAAAATGTATCAGACATGTTTTCTTTAGGAGGAAGTGCTACACTTGAAGCCACACATTCTGATTTATTTGGTGATGAAACAGAAATGGATATGAGCAACCTTACTACCTTATATCAAGTTCCTACTACTCCAAATACAAGAATCCATAAAGATCATTCACTTGATCATGTGATTGGTGATATACAATCTGGTGTACAGACAAGGGGAATGACAAAGAATACAAATGAACATGGGTTCATTAGTGCTGTTTATGAAGGGAAAACTCATGAAGACCTTCATACTTGTCTGTTTGCTGTTTCCTAATCCCAGAAGAACCAAAAAAAAAAATGCCAAAGCTCTAAGTGATCCAGCTTAGGTAGAAGCAATGTAGGAAGAGCTTTTACAGTTTAAACTACAAAAGGTTTGGATACTAGTGGATTTTCCTAAAGGTAAGAGAGCTATTGGTACAAAATGGAATATTCCGAACAAGAAAGAATTGAGAGAGCAATAGTAACAAGGAACAAAGCCAGGCAGTTGCCCAGGGATATACTTTAAGAAAGAAGTATGATTATGAAAAGTTTTTTTGCTTCTGTGGCTAGATTGGGGGCAATAAGGCTATTCTGAGCTTATGCTTCCTTTTATGCTTTATGGTATATCAGATGGATGTGAAGAGTGCTTTCCTTTATGTATAATTGCAGAAGATGTCTATGTGTATGGTCAACCTCCAAGATTTGAAGATGCTGAAGATCCTGACAAAGTTTTATAAGGAATGACAGCACTTTATGGATTGCATCAAGCTCCAAGAACCTAGATAGGAACCTTGGCCAAGTAATTTTATTGGAAAATGGTTTCAAAGAGTAAAGATAAATCAGCCTTAATTATCAAGAAGCAAAAAGAGGGATATTTTCTTGTAAGGTCTAGTTTGATACATTATCTTTGGCTCGACACATACGAAGTTTGTACTGAATTTGAAAAACTGATGCATGACAAGTTTTAGATGAGTTTTATGGGAGAACTCAATTTCTTCTTAGGTTTGCAAGTGAAGCAAAGAGAAGATGGGATATTTATAAAAGTCGGGATAAATATGTAGCTAGATGTTAAGGAATTATTGGTTGTCACAGATGTCAGGACAGCTAGCACCCAATGGATACAGAAAAGCCCTTTGCTTAAGGACTCAGATGGTGATGATGTTGATGTTTATCTCTACAGAAGATCAATAATGGATTAAAAAAAAAAACATTGATGTAATCTTACATCATCTAGACAGACATTATAGTTTGCAGTATGTCATGTGTTAAAATTCCAAGTTACACCTAAAGTTTCACACTCACATGCTGTGAAAAGGATTTTTAGGTATCTAAAAGGCCAACCTAAACTGGGCCTTTGGTATCCTAGAAATTCTCCCCATTGATCTGGTGGCATATTCCCTGATAGTGACTATGCTAGAGCAAGCTTAGATAGGAAATCAACAACAGGAGGTTGTTAGTTCCTAGGATGCAGATTAATATCATGACAGTGCAAGAAGCAAATTGCAGTTTCCACCTCCTCTACTGAAGTTGAATATGTGGCTGCTAGTTGTTGTGGGCAAGTACCCTGGATTCAGAATCAAATACTGGATTATAGGTATAATTTTATGCACACCATGATTAATATTGACAATAACAGTACTATATGTATATAAAAATCCTCTTTACACACTAAAACAAAACACATAGAGATTAACATCATTTTATAAGAGACTGTAATGAGAAAAAAGTTAATTCAAGTGTCAAAATACACACAATTAACAATTTTGCAGACTTACTTAACAAAAGCCCTTGATGAGGAAGGTTTCAGTACTTGTTGCAAGTATTGGAATGCTAAATCCAAAGTTTTAATCTCTTTGTGGTCCATTGTAATGTTTTGTAAAGGAATTAGTATTGTTAGTGTATCAATTAGTACTTGCGAGAGTATAACAAGTACTGTGAGTATATACTAAAGACAGCTGAGTTAAAACTGTTTTAAAAATAATACTGTTAAGAGACAAAAAAAAATGCTTTTTGGATTGTGGGTTTTTCTGGTTTTTGGACTAACACTTGCATGGGGGGGGGGGGGGATGGAGAAGGGGGAAAAAGGGGGGGGGGGGGAGAATAACAAAAGCTGTATAGTTTAGACTTGGTGATACCATATTTGGGAGTTTGTTAGAAGAAAATCTGTTGATTAATGATAGAGAGGAATTAGGGATAACTTGCCAAGGGTTAATGCTAAATTTACACCTGAGTTGGGAAGACCTTTAAGATATTTTTCTTGAAATCAACCTATGTCTGCCAATGAGCCTAATGAAGCATCTGGGCATAGGCTATACTGAACACGAATTAATGGCTTTTAGTTAGTCAAATAGTAATTGATCTAACTCACTCTTTACCATTCTATCATTTGCATAGTGTGTTAGTCTACGGACATTTGGTTTAGAGAACAACGAGCAAACATGAATCTAATACATTTGTGTTAGAGGTAACACCTGCCACTAAGCTGGAAACCCTGTCAAGAAGGCTCTTTTAATGAGTTTATCTGATCACAGGCAGTATTTATACTGAAATAATTGGTTCTTACACAACCAGAGGTTAAATGCAACCGAAATGATTAAGTGTCTTCCTTTACATTTAATCCCTTCAAAAGTATGAGTGCAGTATTGTTTTGAAAGAAAATATGGGTTAATACTGCCGGGTAAAGTTAATACGGCTAATATTAGTACTGCTAGGCTTAATATTAGTACTGTTTGGGGAATAACAGATTTTTCTTAATTAAATATAGTCGTTGATATATTTTCGCCAATTACTTCACTTATAGGTTTCCTTAGTTTGGATAATTCATAATCTTTCTTTAAATCATAAGATTTCTTCAAAGATAAAGAACCAATTTTATTTAGTCGGTATAATCAAAACCTTAAGTGGTATCTATATAATCTCAATTGACTTTGCCATACACACATACTCTCATAAACAAACATAACCCAGAACCCTAATCGAACTTTTCTGAATTCTGTGACACACACAACATGGTCGCCTACTTAAAGAAACCAGAGGGAAGTGAAGGATTTCACCAAATAGTGGATTTTCTCAATGCCAGTCACATAAGGTATGCTCTTACTGAAAATCCCACTATTTATGTTTCTTACATCAAACAGTTTTGGCAAACTGCTACTGCCAGAACACTTGATAATGGAGAAATAGAATTAACTGCTACAATAGATGGCAAAGTTAAGACTGTTACTGAGGCATATGTTAGGAGGCATCTCCAATTAGCAGATGCTGATGGCATATTTCATGCAACTACTGAAATCTTTAAACAACTTTCCTTAATGGGGTATGTGTCAACTTCTGACAAATTGACCTTTCAAAAAGGACACTTTTCCCCTCAATGGAGATTTCTCATCCATACCATCCTACATTGTCCAAGTCCTAAGAAAACCTCTTGGGAACAATTCAATAGCAATATAGCAACTGCTATTATTTGCTTGACCACTAATAAGAAATTTAATTCTTTATTTTTTTTTAAAAATAAGCAGCACCATATAATTTTAATTTTTCTAAACTGATTTTTGATGGTGTGGTGAAAAACTTAGATAATAAACATAAAATTTTAATGTATCCAAGATTTATTCAAGTGTTTTTGAACAAGCACAAGAGACTGCTTCAACCTCACACAAGACTTTATATTGCTCCTACCCACACTCAAAAACTTTTTAGCAATATGAAGAGGGCCTCTAAGGGTTATACTGGGGAAGACATTCCATTGTTTCCTGCAATGATTGTTCAGGGCCCAGTTGTTCAGGGTGAAGGATCAACACATCTAGTTGAGTCCTATCACACACTCACCAGTGCTCCATCAACCTCACAACCACCAGTTTTACAAACCTCTATGAGAACAACCAGACAGGAATCTATGGTTTCTCAGCCCAGATCTCCTACTCAGACCCCTGTAGCAGATGAGACTGTCCATGAGGAGAAGGGAGACGGTGTGGAAAGGGTTGCACTACTGCTACTAGCTTAGATGCAGAGCAGGGCAGTGGTAACATAAATAGGACCCAATCCACGACAATACCTACTGATCCTTTTCCTCAGGGAATTGGTTCAGGTGATAGTCTCAAGCGCCAAGATACCATATTAGGGGCCAGACCTGCTTAAACTAGGTTTGAGAGGTTGTCTAAACAGTCTAATGATCCACCTCTCTTAAAAGTTAACACACTTAGAAGTGGAAAGGACAGTATAACACTACAAGAATTGATGGTTTTCTGTACAACATTGTCAAAGAAAGTGGAGAGCTTGGAGACAGACTTGAAACAGACCAAGCAAATATATGGTGATGCTTATACTAGGCTTATCAAGAAGGTAAAAAAGTTAGAGAGAAAAATAGTTAAGTCCAGCCAAGCTAGACGAAGGGCAAGAATTGTTGTCTATGATAATGAAGATGATTTGGAGGATCCTTCTAAACAAGGGAGGAAGATAGTTGAAATTGATCAAGATCCTGGCATTTCATTGGTACAACATGATGTAGATATTCAGGGGAGGTATGGGCATGATATAGAGTTTGACTTTGACTTTGATGTTGCTAAGGAAGTTTCTACTGCTGGTGCAGCAGTTACTACTGCTAGTGTTGCTGTTAGTATTGTTAGTCCTACAAGAAATACTGGAGTTTCTACTGCTGATGATATTACTATGGCTGAGACACTAGTGTATATCAGGAAGAGTGCAGCCAAAGACAAAGGTTAAGGTAAAATGGATGAATCTAAAACTGTAAAGGCCAAGACAAAGTTGTAGCAAGAACAAGAAAGACTTGATTTTGAAGCAGCTATGAGATTGCAAGCTGAACTTGATGAAGAAGGGAGGCAGAGGATTGCCAGGGTACATGAAGCAACTAGCTCTTTTAATGTTGAAGAATGGGAAGACATACAAGCTAGAGTTCAAGCTGATGAAGAGTTAGTGCATAGGTTACAAGCAGAGGAAAGAGAAAAGTACACTGAAGCTGAACAAGCAAGATGCTTGCAGAGCTTATCAATCAGAGAAAGAGGTATTTTACTGCACAAAGCTTAAGACTGCTGAAAGGACTTAAGACTGCTGGATGAAGATTAAGACTGCTAAAGTGATAAAAGGATGTGGTTCAGTGTATTTGTATTTGACTTATTTCAGTTTGTATATTTATAAAGTTAGAAAGATACGTATAGAATTAATATTTAGAAGTCTTTGTAGTTATCTTGTAAAGGACTGCCTTTGTGTATAAAGGGAAATCTAGGTTATGGTGGTTTCTAGACGTTTTTGATATATCCTTCGAGGTGTAAACCATAGTACTACACAGAGTACTGTATTATTAATTAATTAATAATATTGGAGTTTTCAGTAATATCATTGGTCACATACAGTTTAATGTTTTATTAATATTCTTCCTAAGTTTATAAGAGGTGGATTCCGCATAATTTTGTTTCACAAAGTTTCTTATAGTTGTTTTTGGATTTATCCAAGTCTCTTAACCTTTACAAGCTAAGGAATCGATCTTAAGTTGGGATCAACAAAGTATATGCTTTTAGTTCATTGTGAAATAAAGCTTCTTTATACACAACGTTGGTCGTTCAATTTGTGTATTTACCATCTCTATCACAACATAGAATTTTCAATCCCTTCCTAGTCTTGACTCTTGAAACAGCGATATATAATTGGCCCTCTGAGAAAACTGGCTCCGGATAAATAACCCAACTTGCGACAATGTTTGGTCTTGACTTTTATTAATGGTCATTGCCAAACAAAATTGAACAGGCAACTATCGTCAGTTTAGTTTAAATGACCATCTTATTGTTTGTTGGTGTTACATAAAAAAATAGCAAAATTTAAAAATTAAAAAAAAATAGTATATTTTAAAATTGATGACATGACAACAATGATGACTGGGCATTATGACATGGCAGTGGGATGCCAAGTTGAATAATATGTGGCATTCCTCCTCTTATATATAATGTAGAGATTTATGCAACTTGACACTTTAATGTTTACATATTAATGTTAATGTGATAATTTCTATATACTTTGCTCAAAAATTTTAAAAACAATATTTACAGTTCGAACTTGTAGCATATACAAAACATTACATACCAAATTTTTTTTTTGAACAACGGATTTTATTAAGAAACTAGCAAGGAGCTAGAATTACAAAGAAATCAAAGAAGGGTTTTTAAGCCAATCATCCCAACTGAACGATGCATTACATCTAGACTTACACCAATAAAAAGATATGGAAACAACATCATCAAAAATAATCGCCTTTGAAGGTTTCTTCTCCTCGAATAGAAGTTTGTTTCGATAAGACCACACAAGCCACCAAACCACAAAAAAGACACCTTGGATCATCATCTTAACTTTAGACTGAAGACGTAAAGAGGCCATCCAGTTGATCCATTCAGTGAAGGAGTTAAGTCTGAAATATTCGATATCCACCAAGAACAAATTTTGCGCGAATTTGTCTAACTAAACAACAACTAAAAAATATATGTCTCGTAGATTCAACCCCCTATCACAAATGGGACAAAGGATAGAATCGATCTCAATACCTCTACGCATAAATAAATAATGTTTTCACTAAAGTAGTCATAAAATTATATGATATACAAATATAAGATATCTGTAAGTCTCAAGTACCATTGTTTCTAATCGCATACCTAACTCGTCTTTTGATGTGTTGTTGTTGGAATAATATTGATTTCAAAATGATATTATCTTAACTTTTCTATTCAATTTAACCTGTATCAGCGTTGAGTTCTTGAAGAGGAGTGATTTTCTTTGTCATACGTACAAAGAAAAACGGAGATTGATGATTGTATGGAATGATAAACTGCAGAGTGGTTTTTCGTTTAATGTATTTATATGTCGAATAAACAAAATACTTACTATAAATTAGATTGTGGCTTTTAGCACTTTTATAAAAAAATTAACATTCTAGTCCAAAAGTATGAAAAAAAACATTAAAACTTGTGTCTTCACCTATACGAGTCTTCGACTATACGACTCCATATCTTCAGCTATAACCTCATCATCCCACTTGACATAGTATTTGCACTTCCTTTAATCTTTGTCTCTCTCTTTTTTTTGTGCAACTTCACAAATTAAAATAGAATTTAATATAACATTATTAAAGAGTAAAAAAATAATCAAACCACACAAAATAATCAAAAATATCAAATTATCAAATTTTAATATCTTGATCACAATGAATTTAATAATCAATAACCCTTAAAAGTAGCAATAAAGTTACCTCTTTCAAATTAGGTTGTCCAAACTTCAGTTTGCCTGGTCGCACTAAGTTTACCAACATGAGATGATGGTAATGTGCTCAATATATACTACAACATAAAAAAATGTTCATATGTCGTTATAGCTTATATATATAAGAGAAAAGTTCATTTGCATATCAGTTTCTCCTCACATACCAAGGGACAAATCTTCACCATCCATTTGAGTTTGATCTAATGGTGAGGATTAATCTAAGATTTAACTTTATTTAATGGATAAGATTAAACCTTATAAACATCCACCACCCCTTCTTACCATTGTGTTTTTTTAATTTTAAAATCACACTTTCACCCTTATTTTTTAAAAATTACATACCCCAATAAAAAGTTAAAACGTTAGATTTATAAATTAACCATCGTGACGAGCATTTATTTATCTTTAAATAGTGGGCATTTCATAAACTTGTCGACATTTTTTTTGTTTTTTTGTGTATTTTTTTTGTTTTTTCTCGGTGCTGGATTTTGTTTGATATTCTCACTTGTGATATTACACTAATCTGTAAGTTCGAACACTTCACATGATTTCGTAAAACGGGTATAAATATTTGTGTGAAACTCCAACTGATTCATCGTTTTTGGCATTCAAAAAGTAATATCTTAGCTTTCTAACACCATTTATCATACATCATTTTTGGACCTCCAAAATCAAATAGTTTATTTTAGAAGTTGATGAAATCGAAGAAGAATTTTATTTTTTATCATCAACCCCGCTTGAAGTATCACATGTGACATAACATATTTGTACGTTCGAACACTCAACATGATGTCATGAAATGAGCATAAAAACTTAAATGGATAGATCATGTTTGAATAAAAATAAACATCTTTACCATTCAACCATATATCAAACATAATTTGTAAAAATTAAATTAAAACACTAAAAAAACTATATTTGAACCCTTTTAATCCTACTAATAGTATAATATCACAAGTGATAAATAACATAGATTAAATGTTAAGATTTTCAAAAATAAACACAATTGTGTCCACACTTATATTTGCTTTATACATGTGATATTAATTTATTTGACAATACCATAACTAAATGGCACATTATATAACTTTATCACATGAGATTTTTTATATATTTATTTATCGGTGATACTACAATGTTTGGGGTAATAATTGATAAGCTCGAGAGATCTTAGTATATAAAGGTATTGTATATAGTTTTTAGTGGTTATGGTTTTAGGGGTTTTGGATATAGTTTAGTGATTAGGGGTTACATGTTTGCGCATTGTATTCCCCACTACACAGTTCCCCCCCAACGTACTACTCTAGCTAGTTAAAATACCATTTCAACGTCTCCATTCGCCGCTATTAATATACCAACCACTTTGTTCACCGATCGCATATTACCGGTCCACATATGTAAAAATGTCATCACCCTGCCACACTTCGCCTCACATTCCATGACCCTCTTCTCACCTCATAACTCTCCTGTACACTCCCAGCTCACCACCCACTGATACCCCGCCACGCTCCTTTCACTCACACTAAAGACAAGACCAACCCCCTATACTATTGTTTCCAAGAGAAGTTATCCGAGTATGACTACGACATGAGAGCGCATATCTCTGAGAAGAGCAGCCGTCCTCCTCGGGAGATTTATATTCTATCTTCCATGGTGTGAAGCTTTATGACGTGCCGGCCTCTAAATAGGCTCTAATGACCTCAGAAACCCTCAGTCTAAGGGGAGCGTAGAGAGCAAATAACCTGAACTCGCGTGTTCTGTCTAGGTCTACAGTACACTCACCACTGGTCTAGAATGGTTAGAGAGTTTAGTGCGAAAATGCTATCTTGAATAATCTGACGCGCCACACACCCTCCAACACACTTTATACGTGACCCACGTGATGAAGACAGTATTCTTCCTTAAAACTGTGATTTACGCGCGTTTTGGTCATCTATGTGTTAGTGGTTAGAGCCTAGTTTAAGGTAGTTACATAGGTATCGTGATTTAGTAGTAGTTCACACTTGGCATTCAGAGCGTATTTTTATTGATTATGAAGTTAACATATAGCTAGAGTGTTTCGTCAATGCGCGTAGGTTGTATCTTAGATAGGCGCGCTGAACCAACAACACCCCCACGCCGCAATCTGACTTAGTAAGTTTTCTATTCAAGTGATATATAACGGTATTATAAAGTATATGAAGTACTCTATGAACTCTGATATTCAAATGTACCATTATAACACTTGTAGATATTAACCAGCATACATAGTTAGATGTGGGGTTTACACCCCGTTTTGCGCCCCCCCCGAACCCCCCCTTTGGCGTTTTTTGGTATACTAGAGGTTATCAAGTGATATTCCATAGGGTTAGGGTATTTTTGGTATATCGCGCTATAGTAGCGCCCTGAATCAAGAGTGCTATTAGCGCAGTATACGCTGATGAATCACTCACTGAGTTCTAATCTATTTTAAAGATCCTTTACTAGACACAAAACCACAAGTTTACTACGTCGTACTGTGTGTATCACTCTGACTCGGATATTCCACTAACCCCCTTTAGACATAATAGACGCGAATACTACATAAACATGTATATCGAAGCTGAAGGTTTTTTAGGTAGATCACTCCCACTCTCTAGCGCGCGATAGTACCGTCCACCCTAAGACCTCCCAGCCCGGCCCCTCTCCCTTTGGTAGATTCGCGGCCCGTTAATGGCGCGTGCGGTCCAGCTCTATCCGGTTCTTCGATTTTTAAAGCGCTTACGCGCTACTATTTACAATTGTGACCTCATTACTTTATAGTAGTTTACGGGGTTTTTCTGTTTCTTCGAGTATATGGTATAGTGGTTAGAGGTTAAGGGATTTTTGGTATAGTTTTTATTAGTTTATGTTTATTTCACTTGTGATATTATACTAGTGGTTTAGGGGTTTAGTTTAGATTTTAAACTTTATGTATATATATAATACTTGTGATAATATACATAGTGGTTAGGGGTTTTTTTTAAGTTTTAATTGTCACGTTTAGGTGGTTAGGGGTTTACGGTTTTTGGTTATATTTTTCTAAAGTTTATTGTATATATCATTGTGATATTATACCTTGTAAGTTTAGTAGTTTAAGGTTTTTGCTATAGGTTTAGTGGTGTTAAGGGTTTTTTTTAGAGTTTTGGCATATATTTTAAAGTTTCTGTATATATCACTTGTGATATTATACTAGTGGTTTGGGTTCAGGGTTTTTGGTATATGGTTTTAGTTTTAGTAGTTAGGGGTTAGGGTTTTTTGGTACAGTGTTTAGTAGTTAGGGAGGGGGGTTTTGGTTTTTTTTAGTTTTTTTAGGTGTATAGGGTTTAGCGTGTTAGTGGTTAGGTTTTGGGTATAAAGTTTAGTTGTATAGCGGTTTAGGGTTTTTGGTATAAGTTTAGTGGTTAGGGGTTTAGGGTTTTTGGTATAGATTTTAAGTTTATTGTATATACCACTTGTGATATTATACCTAGTGGTTAGCGGTTTAGGGTTTATGGATATAAGGTCTAGGGTTTTTGCGTAAATATTTTAAGTTTATTTTATTATCACTTGTGATATTATACCTAGTAGTTAGTGGTTTAGCGTTTTGGTATTAGTTTAGTGGTGTAGAGGTTAAGTTTTTCGCATATATTGTAAGTTTATATAAATCTATCATTTTTGTGAATATTATCGTTATTGGTTAGGGTTTTAGGAATTTTGTATAAGGTTTAGTATTTAGAGGTTTAGGGTCTTGGTATAGATTTTAAGTTATTGTATATATCACTTGTGATTTTATATACCTAGTAGTTAGGGGATTAGGGCTTGTGGTATTGGTTTAGTGGTTAGGTGTTTTAGAGTTTTTGTTATAGATTTTAAGGTTTATGTATATACCACTGAGATATTATACCTTAGTGGTTTTTGGGTATAGGGTTTAGTGGTTGGTTTTAATGGTTTGGGTATTAAGTTTTTTGGCTTTATATCAGTGATTAGTATAACGTATGAAACGGCGAGAAAACCATATGAAATCGGACAAAAACGTGTGGAAACCGAACAATAATAGACAAAAATGTTTGCGAAAACAGACAAAAACCAACGATAAGATAAGAAAAAACAGACAAACATATTGAAAAACGGTTGGATTTTGGATACGTCTGAAAAAACAACCGAAAAACGAACGATAAACATATGAAAAACGGTTTATGAAAACGGACGATAAGTGCGAAAAAAAAGAAAACGTGCGAAAAATGAATTTGAAAAAAAAAAAAAAAATACGTGGAAACGTGCGAGAACAGACGAAAACGTACAAAAACAGACGAAAAAACAATGCGTCTCGTAAGAAAACGTGCGAAAGTAGACGAAAGTGTGCGAAAAGGGCGAAAGCGTAGGAATATCCGGGCGAATAAGGGTAGAAAACGGGGGTTAGTGTGGAAAATGTCGGAAAACGCGTTGAAAGCTGACAAAAACGCGCTGAGAGTTTGCGTAAATGCGGCGAGTGCTTGGCATAAAACGGCGGAGAGCTGGCGAAACGGCAGGGACGAGAGTGTACGGAAACGGAGGGAAAGCTATGAAAATGGCGAGAGCGGACGAAAGAGTGCGAAAACGTAAGAAAACATGCGAAACGGACGAAAACGTGCGAAATCAGACGAAAATGTATGAAAATGTAAAAAAAACGTTGCGAAAACGTAAGAAAATGTCAAAAAACGTAAAAAACAAACAAAAATGTAAAAAACGGAGGAAACATAAAAAAGATGAAAAATGAAAAAAAAGACGAAAACGTTAAAATTAACTGACGAAAAACGTTTTTAAAAACGGTGAAAACATAAAAAACGGAACGAAAAACGTAAAAAAACAGACAAAAGTTAATAAGAACTGATGAAACGTTAAAAACGGACGAAACGTTAAAAAAATGGACTGAACCGTTAAAAATACAAACGAAAAATAATAAAAGAAAGACGAAAAACGTTAAAAACAGACGAAAACGTTAAATAAATGACGAAAACATAAAAAACGGACGAAACATGTTAACAAAATCTGACGAACACGTAAAAACTGATCTGAAAACGTTAAAAAATTGACGAAACGTAAAAAATACGGAGATACGTATAAAGACTGACAAATAACGGTTAAAAAAACGGATGAAACGTAAAAAAAGAAAAAAAGTGAAATAAACTACGAAAACGTTTAAAAAACGAACGAAAACGTAAAAATTGGCGAAGGACGTAAAAAACGGAATGAAACTGTAAAAAAAACAGCGAAAACGTAAAATTAACTGCGAAAACGTATTAAAAAAACGAACGAAACGTAAAAAAACAAGACGAAACATAAATAATGACGATACGTAAAATAACTGACGAAACGTTAAAAAAACGGACGAAAATGTAAAAATTGACGAAAACGTTATAAAACAAACCAAAAAAACTTAAAATAAAGAAGACAAACCTTAAAAAACAGCGAAAACGTAAAAATAACCATAAAAAAACGGACGAAAATGTAAAAAATTAGTACGAACACGTAAAAAATGACGAAACGAAAAAAAATTGCGAAACGTAAAAAATACGAAGAAAACGTAAAAAAACTGACGAAAAACGTAAAAACAGACAAAACGATTAAAAAAACGATGAAACGTATAAAAAGACGAAAACGTGAAATAACTAACGAAAACGTTAAAAAAATGGACGAAAACGCTAAAAACTGACGAAAACGTAAATAACGGAGGAAACGTAAAAAACAAAAGACGAATAACATAAAAAATAGACGAAAACGTAAAAATTACTGACGGAAAACGTTTTAAAAAATGGACGAAACGTTTAAAAACGACCGGAGACGTAAAAAAACAGACGAATACGTATAAAAAGTATAAGAACGTAATAACGTAAAATACATAAAATGTCAAAAAAATCAAAAATTAATTAGCATTTGGGCAAAAAATTTGCAACACAACAAATAATGAGGGAGTGTTAGTTGTGAGTTTTAGTAAATTTACTCTTTTGGTCCCTCAATGTTTTTTTTAATCTTAGAAGCTTGTTTTTTACATCTAATGAGAATGGTATGTTCAAGATTTGTCCTCTATAGTATGCCAGGGGTGAACTAGTATGCAAATAACTCACCTCATATATAAATCCGTTTAATCATCCAGATATTTGTTACAATAATATTTTAATAGCAATCTAGTTATACTAGTATAATTTTCTTAACGTAAAGGGTGTGTTTTTTATAAAGAAGATTATACCTAAATTGCTTTATATAAATATAATATACAATACTGATTTTTATGAAATTTTTTATAATTTATGGGGTTTTATGAAATATTTTATTCGGAAGGTGTTTTGTAATACAATTAATTGGAAGTGTTTTATATAAACATTTTTACAAACCTAGGGGGTTTTATTAAAATTGTTTATAGTTCTAGGAGGTTTAGTGTAAATACTATTTAGTATAAGGGGCAGTCTTAAAATTATAACAAATAACGGGGTCGTTATTTTTTCTAATGAATAGTGTTGGACCGGTTTTTTTTTATAAATGTATATGTTTAAAATTCATCTAAAAAGAATGTTGTTTGTGTAACACCATAAATTAAGGTGCAACGGAGATAAGAGTATGAGATGTTACATAATAGATGTAATAGGCAATAAGATATTGAGAACGACTCTTTATGGTCGTTTGAAAATGATACATTGGATTAATTAAATTGTTTGTTACAAGAGCCCATAGCTTAACTTGTTCATCCTTGAAAAGTGTAAAGATATTATACATAACAAATACTCCAAAATGTAATGCACTTAAATCTTTATAATAATGTGACTCCAAAATGGTGACCACCAATGTATCCTTGTTCTTGCCTTATTGAACGAGAAAACATGTTTAAAACATAGTCAACATAGTTGGTGAATACATAGGTGTAAGTAATGTATTTAAGTAGGCCGCAAAATTCCCTAATTAAGACATGGAACACAAACATATCTTAAATGTAATTTCGAAATGCATTAAGCTCATGTCAACTAAGTTATCAACATATATTGTATGCAAATTAATACAAAATAATGTGTCGTTTAGATGTTCAACCCGCAACATCGTTCTGACATGATATACATTCGTCGTTTTGTACCGCCGAAACTAGTGAGCGTTACTCACCCGAACGGGGATGTCATCCCTATATATGATCTATTTATTAAACAGTTCGTGCTTACATCCAGTAATTAACTATTCATTGATTCATTGGCATAGTGAGTTATTAGTTACTTTGGCTTACTCGTAATTTGTTAAACGGTACTTGGTTCAATCGTAAAAAATGCATGTTTCTCACCAAAGTTGTTAATCATTTGTAATTGTATAAAGCGGGTATGAACTTATCTCAAGTGAAATGATTGAATATCTAAATCAAGTAAGTGAAAATGTCTTAACGGGGAATCCGAGTGACAACCTAATCCTAATTTATAGGCCGTCATGGCGTATAATGTATTTAATGTAAATACAATATCACAAGTTATATAGTTACACCACCACCTAAATAGTTTTTGTTTAATTTAAAAAAATCGAAAATATATTAAATTCCGTATTAAATGTCTTAGTGTAAGTATCGTAAAATAATATATTATTGTGGTCCGACAACATATTGGATTATTTGTTAATAATACTTGATTTAGTATTTTTATTGTTTATATAATAATATTATATAAATAGTTTTTTTATTTTATAAAATAAATATTATAAAGTTTAAAAACGTTATTATAAATATCTTTATAAATAATACGACAATATTTCTTAGGTTTTTATAGCCAAACGGACCAGAAAACTCTCGAATCGACTTTTATGTTTCTAACAGAATGTTAATTTTATTAAAAAATTACAGAATATTATTTATAAAAATTAATTTGTTTTTATAATTTCTATTTACCCGAAATCTTTAAAAACTCATAACTTACTCATTTTAGCTCCGTTTCGCTTGTTCTTTATATTTTTTTGTATAGAATCGTGATGAGATAAACTATTTAAATAAAATATCATAATTTTATAAATACCTATGTCAAATCAGTAACTTCAAAATGCTTATAAAATTACTTTTATAACTTTAAATCTTTCAAAACCCGTAACTCATTCGTTATAGCTTTGTTTTTCGAGTTTCTTATATGCTTAGAATCCTCATGACATGTATTATCATCATAAAATATTTGTATATTTTTCTCAGATATGAAACAGTGGCCAGTTTTATAAAATAACTTTTATAAAAACACTTTATATATTTAATTATCGTAATCTCGTAAATGTCATAACTTCTTCGTTATAGCTCGGTTTTTCGAGTTTTTTATATGCTTACGATCCTTATGAACTGTACTATTATATAAAAATACTTCCACAATTTATAAAAAATTTGAATCTCAACAGTATAAATTATTTTTATAAATTATTTCTTGATTAATTTGTACAAGTCCTATACAATACTTTATATCATATGACTTACATATTTAAGGTCCTCATTTTCATGTCCATAATGATTGTCCAAGTAAAGTCCTTATTATAATTTATATATAACTTTTGTAATTAAACTTTCAACAAATAAATTTATAAACTAAACATATAAATTATCCAATACTTATATAAAGTGTGTTCTTGCATTTTAAACACCATTTTCCATAGGACATTATTAAATTCGAAGTCTCGTATATGCTTGCATTATTTTATAAACCATAAAAATAAACCCTAGGTGGTGACTAACATAATAACATGTATATAAATTATGTAAATGAAATATTAGAAAAGTTTAGGGTTTTGCATTTCAGGGGGGGGGGGGGGGGAACCCTTAAGAGGATGCTGAAGATGATATACAAATCAAGTATTAACCCTTAAATATAACTTGCTTAGAAACCCCCCTAGCTTTTCTTTTGTACAAACCCTTTGTAACTTTACCCAACTAGAGATTCCAATACGCTTCCTAATACTTAGATAATAACTACTAAGAACACTTGAAACATTATACCATTGCAAACACCATCAAAAAATTATGAAAAAACCTATTGGTGAAATTGAGTCGTGGGTTAAGGTGTGTATAGAGAGACTTGTGTGTGTTTTGTTTGCTTGGAAATGGAAAGAGTATGATAATTAACCTAAGACTTGCCTTTTATAGTCATATGTAATCCATAAACCACCTTAAACATTACCATGGTCTTGTAGTGGTTTGGAGTACAAAGTGTAAGTGCTTCTCCTCTTCCCTAGGAGGGGGAACGGCCAAGAGAGGTTCTAGGACACATTTGATGTGCCAATTACTAGAGAAGAGTGAGAAAGCCTCTCCTCCTCCCTAGGCAAGGATTCGGCAAAGATAAGGGTTTAGGGTACATTGACAAGCCAATTTATGGAGAAATGGTATTAGAGTGTACTTGTGTAAGGCTGATCACATGCAAAGGTAAGTGTTTAATGAATTAAAGGATTTAATTCATGTGTGTAAACCCATATCCGGCCTAAAGGAGTTATAACATGATAAAATAAATTAATTTTTGTGTATTGGGTATAAAAGTGGGTATTTGTTTGAGTATAAGTGGGTATCGGTGCTTCCGGGTATGCCTAAATATAATTTATTGCGAAACGTAAGCATTTTACGTAACCAATAAAAATAAATTGTAAAAAGATATAAATTATACTCTCAAAAATCATATAACACTTGCTTGATGTAAACTTTAATTGGTTTGATTCCCGTTTACGTTGATTGTTAATTTTTAGTTTACGCGATTTAACTATAAGATAATAATTAAAAGCGAACACGTAAAACTCTAAAAATAAATAGTGGTAATAATTGAGTCGGGAAATGACCTGAAATAACGGATTGTTACAGTCTTCCCCCGTTTACGGAGCCTTGTCCGCAAGGCTCAAGATGCGGCACTTGTCGAGGGTGCGGTTTTTGTGAAGAGGTGCGGATACTTTTCCCGGAACTGATCTTCACGTTCCCATGTGAACTCATGACCTCTCCTGGAGTTCCATCGAACTTTGATGATGGGAATATGGCTTCGCTTTAACCTCTTGACTTCACGATCTATACTCTCTACTGGTTCTTCAACGAAGCGGAGTTTATCATCAATGTGTATTTCATCTAACAAAATTGCCAATGGCTTGTCGGATAAACACTTATTTAGGTTGGATACATGAAACATGCTATGAACCCTGCTTAACTGCTAAGGTAGTTCGAGTCTATAAGCAACGATTCCCACTTTGGTTAACACCTTGAAAGGTCCAATATATCTCGGGTTCAACTTCCCCCGTTTGCCAAAACGTACGACCCCTTTCCAAAGTGAAACCTTTAGCATTACCCGATCACAAACTTGAAATTCTAAAGGCTTACGTCTCACATCAGCGTAACTCTTCTGGCGATCTCGAGTGGCTTGAATTCTTTGTATTATTTGGACAATCTTCTCGGTTTTCCCTTGAACTGTTTATGGACCGACGAGTTGAACTTCTCCAACCTTGGCCCAACAAACCGGTGAACGATACTTTT
>BQNB010034461.1:0-50198 GCA_026074375.1 Tanacetum coccineum
GTTCTATAGTGAAAATACCTGAAGTGGTAGCTCCCTGAGATAGTTTCTTCTTTTTTATCAACTCGGCGAGATACACGGGACAGTTCTTTCTTTAGTACCCTATTTCACCACATTGGTGGCAAATGACGTCCTTTACTGGGCTCTCCTTCTTAGGTGGTGGAGGAGTCTTAGGTTTAGGAGCAAATGGCGCATTGTTAGGTGCATAGCCCATCTTGCTTTTGCCTTTACCACGACCCCTCTTAGCAGATTTGTGCGGTTTATTTTTCTGGTTTTTCTGAACCCTTCCTACTCGTATTGCATGAAGTGCAGGATTAACATCTTTCTTTGGCAGCGTTTCTTCATGCAGCTTAAGCATGACATGTAGTTTATTCACGGTCTTCCCCATGTCGTGCATATTAAAATTCTGCACGAAGCTAGCAAAATCCTTATTGAGAGAGACTAAGATAAGACTCACTGCAAGGTTTTGACCAACTGGTTGATCGAGTCGCTCCAAGTTGTCAATGTAGTCCTTCATCTTTAGAACATGGGAGCTAACAGATTGACTTTCCTCCTGCTTGCAAGTGTGAAATTCTCTCACAGTCCATGGTTAATAGCATGACCATAGCAACTTCCTTTTGCCCTTTAACCCATGCAACATGAGCTGCAAGAGCCTTAGGAGGAACTTGTTGTCCAGGTTGTGCAACTAGTGCAACAGGAATAGGATGCTCAAGGTAATTTTCCTTGTCTTCAGTTGAAAGTACCAAACGCAGTTGTCTGTACCAATCAATGAAGTTGGGTCCAGTGAGTTTTTGTTTCTCAAAGAAACTCCTGAATACCGAATTGTTTCCGACTGAGGTAGTCATCTACAATAAAAGTTCAAACAATTAGTATTTACTAATTAAGACTAAGATCCAACTTGCAGTCCCACTTATTACACAAGGTCTGACCAGGATGTAAACAAGTAGGGCAAGAGGTAAACGTCGAGCGTTAATTGCAATTAAATGCAACTCTTAGATTTATGATACTTGTCAAAACATTAGTCAGCATGTAGCAATGTTAAGAGCATGTTTAGTATCATCTTATGCCTCGGGTCCATGGTCTGACCAAGAGACTCGAATTAAGTCGACCAAACGAGAACTTGTGAAAAATCGTCAAAGGTCTGACCAGTAGACGAAATTCACCATGGGTTGGTATGGGTCCAGGGTCTGACCAAGAGACTCAAACCAATTGCACGTGTTCTACGATTGGGTGGCATAGACTTAAATTTTTTAGGGGTATTCACATAAATGTGTCAAAATGTGTACAAAGAAGTATGTAAACAACTTTGTTACACTAATTTAAAAACTTTTAATAATGACACTGTAGTGACATTCCATGGTTCACGGTAACTCCAATCGAACTCGCAAAGAAGCGGAGAAATAGGTCAGCGCGAAGCGTATTAAAAACCTTATTTCTTTAGGGAATTACGTAAAACAACCCGCCTCTTCAAGATCCAAGATCCACTCATCTAATCGATTTGCCTAACCTGTTTGATTTCCATTCATCGAATAACGTTTGATTTGCGTAGATCGATAATAGCTTTCTCTAATCTCTCTTGTTAGATTCGACGTGATTTTTAGAATTAGGGTTTCGATTTCTAATCGATTTCTTGGTTCTAAGTAATTACCATTCATCTGATTTAGTGAGATCTAGGGTTTGTTATTCATTGTTATCTGCTAAATCCCTCTTTATTCGATTCGACGATAATCATTAGGTTTTAGATCTCCTTTCAATGGATGTTTTTAGGGTTTGATCCTTTCTTTTTCGTGATTGTGTGTTTGAACCCCCTTCAATCCAAGATGACTGGTGGACTCTATGAAAATACCAGGCGTCAGTTTTCCTCAAATGAAGATTTTACCAAGAAAATTTCCCATTCGGTTTTTGTAACTAATTTTCCAGATTATGTCAATTCTCGTGATCTATGGAACAAATGTAGCGTATATGGAACGGTTATAGATGTGTTTATTCCGAATAAAAAGTCTAAAGCAGGGAAGAGATTTGCATTTGTCCGTTTCATTAAGGTCTTTAATCTCGATAGATTGGTGAAGAATTTATGCACGATATGGATTGGGAGTTATCATTTGTTTGCAAATCAGGTTAGGTATGATAGGCCTCAAAAACCTCTGAATCCTAATACTAATGTCCCCCAAAAATATGGTTCGAAGAAGGATGCAGACCATAGGAATGGCTCAACGGGTTCTCATCAGAAAAAGGGAGGTGTGACTTCTTATGTTTCAGTTGTTAATGGGGTAACTCCGTTGGTCCAACCTGGAAATTCGTTGTCATCTGCTCCTGCTCTGGTGTTAGATGAGGAGTGTGTTGTGGAAAGGGATTTCTCTAATTGTGCTATGGGGAGAGTCAAGTCCTTTGATTCCATTACCAAGTTACAATCCCTTCTCGTGGACGAGGGATTCGTGAATGTTACATTGTCCTATCTTGGAGGCTTGTGGGTTATGTTTGAATGTGATAAACCTGATACGAAAAGAAATTTGGTTAATCATGTTGGGATCAATTCTTGGTTTCAAGTGATACAGGAAGTTAATCCGGACTTTGTCAGTGATGAACGAGTAGTGTGGTTAGATATTGAGGGAGTCCCACTTTATGCTTGGTCTCGCAAATCGTTTGATAAAATCGGTAACAAATGGGGAGAAGTGCTGAACATTGAAGACTCGTATGAGACTTCCTTTGGACGTAAGCGTCTATGCATTTTAACTAAACATCCGGTGTCCATTTTTGAATCTTTTAAAATTATTGTTAAAGGTAAAGTGTATATGGTTCGCGCAAAAGAGCTATTTACTTGGACTCCTTCTTTTGAATCTATAAAGGAACATGATTATTCCTCGGAAGACGAATCTGTTCAAGGAGTAGGATCTAAAGAAAATAAGTATAACACGTATGAGAAAGAGGAGGGTGAGTTTAATAATAGTGAAGATGAAGAAGTTGCTGAAACCGATTTTATGGAAAAATCTTCTCAGTCAATGGAACACAGTGTACACGTGGATAAGGAAATTTCTGCTGATCCGTTTGGACTTAATGATCTATTAGGTCTAAAGAAGCCTGTAGAGGAGAATTTGGAACCGAGTCCGTCTTTGTCACACCCCCCGGGGTTCTCGCCAGTGGGATCTTTGAATTCAAGTGACAAGGAATTGAATAAGGAGTTTTCACCAACGATAAGTGCTAAGGTAATGAACAATTCTCAAGTGGTCCATGAAGATGTTTCGTTTAACTCTGTTGGGGGAAGTGGGAATAATAAAGGGGGATCTGTTTTGGGAGTGCTCGATGAGATGATTCGTGTGGGTAGGGCTATGGGGTATTCTATGGAGGGGTGTGAAAAAGATATCGAATCCATCATTAATAGCAAAGGAGACGAGGCTGTTTTTAGATGAATTTTATGTCTTTAAATATTCAAGGGCTTGGTAGCAAGTCCAAAAAGGAGTGGGTAAAGGAGTTATCTAATAATAATAAACTTAATTTTATTGCAATTCAAGAAACGAAGATGGAGAAGGTGTCTCACATGGATGTGAAATTTATGTGGGGTAACTCGAATTATGACTACGTGTTTAGTGAAGCGGCTGGTAATTCTGGTGGAATTCTTTGTATTTGGGAGGAATCTTTTTTCAAGAAAGATTATGTTACGATCTCGGATTCGTTTGTAGCCATTTATGGGACGTGGATCCCTAGTAAAACTAAGCTTCTTGTTGTGTCTATTTACGCCCCGCAGCAACCTTCTTTGAGACGGGTGTTATGGGAATATTTACTGATTTTGTTGGGACGTTGGAATGGAGAGGCTATTTTAATGGGCGACTATAACGAAGTGCGTACCAATGTTGAAAGACGAGGTACGTGTTTTAATGTTAATAACGCTAGCTTTTTTAATCAATTCATATCTTCTTCTGGTTTAGTGGATATTAAAATGGAGGGTTACACGTTTACTTGGTCACACCCTTCGGCGGAAAAAATGAGTAAGTTGGATAGGTTCCTTGTTTCGGATGGTATTCTTACTATTTTCCCCTCCATTTCGGCGTTATGTTTGGACCGGCATCTTTCGGACCATCGTCCGATTTTGTTATGTGAAGTTAAAGTGGACTTTGGACCGATTCCTTTCAGGTTCTATCATTCGTGGTTCAAACTCGTTGGTTTTGATGATATGGTGGAACAGACTTGGCGCGCCTTGGCTTATTCGGACAATAATAAAATGATTCGGTTTAAAAAGAAGTTACAAGAGCTCAAAAAAGTTATCAGGTTGTGGGTTAACGATAAGAAAATTCAGAGTGCAGGTTCTAAGAACTCCATTGTTTCTGAGCTTCGTGATATTGATAAACGTTTGGATCAATATGGGCCTATTGATTCGTTGATTTTTAGGCGACAAGACTTAATGAGTAACCTGAATGATCTAAAGGAGATGGAAGATATGGATTTCGTCCAGAAAGCAAAAGTCAGATGGGCGATTGAAGGTGACGAGAACTCGAAGTATTTTCATGGAATCATTAACAAGAAACGGTCTAATCTAGCCATCCGTGGTGTGTTTGTTGATGGTACGTGGTGCACAGATCCTATCTTAGTGAAGAAAGCTTTTAAAGATCACTATGAAGCTCGTTTTAATAAGCCCACAAAGGCTAGATTGAAACTCAGTTTCTCCTTTCCGAATCGGTTATCTACAGATCAGGTTGCCGACTTAGAGCGTCATGTGTCTCATGATGAGATTAGATTGGCTGTGTGGGATTGTGGAGTCAATAAGTCACCGGGCCCGGACGGGTTCACTTTTGAATTCTTTAGAAAATTTTGGAAGGTTATTGGTCCGGATTTCTGTGAAGCAGTTGAGCATTTCTTTAAACAGGGCTCGTTCTCTAAGGGTTGTAACTCTTCTTTTATTGCTCTAATCCCAAAAGTCCTGGATGCAAAATTCGTCAACGATTATCGCCCTATTAGTTTAATAGGGTGTATTTATAAGGTCGTCACTAAGATTTTGGCAAGCCGTTTGGCTATGGTTATAGCAGGCCTTGTGTCTAACACTCAATCCGCGTTTGTTGCTGGAAGACAGATCTTGGATGGTCCTTTCATTCTTAACGAAGTGCTTGATTGGTGTAAAAGGAAGAAAAAGAAAGCGTTGTTTTTTAAAGTTGATTTTGCTAAGGCTTATGACTCGGTTCGTTGGGACTTCTTGCTTGACGTCCTTGAGGCTTTTGGATTCGGTTCGACTTGGTGTACTTGGATTAGAGGTATTTCTGATTTTGCTAAGGCTTCGTTACTAGTTAATGGAAGTCCGTCTGACGAGTTTCATATTCATCGGGGTCTTAAACAAGGTGATCCGCTATCGCCTTTTCTTTTTATTCTTGTTATGGAAGCTTTGCATTTATCCGTTTGTAAAGCAGTTGATGAAGATGTGTTTAAAGGCATTCAGTTACAGGGGTCTTTGGCTTTATCTCATTTATTTTATGCGGATGACGCCTTTTTTATGGGTGAATGGTCTGATAATAATTTGAGAGGTATTATCAATATTCTTAAATGTTTCCATCTCGCGTCGGGATTACAGATTAATATTCATAAGAGCCAAATTTTGGGTGTGGGGGTCTCGCGGTCTAGAGTTGAGGATATGGCTTCTTCTTTAGGTTGCACTATTATGGAAAACAAGTTCCGTTATCTTGGGGTTATGGTGGGGGCTGGGATGACTCGTCATAAGGCTTGGGATGATGTAATTTTAAAGCTTCAATCGCGTTTGTCTAAATGGAAAGCGAAAACCCTCTCGATTGGTGGTAGGCTTACTTTGTTAAAATCAGTTCTCGGTGCATCTCCCCTTTATAACATGTCCATTTTTAAGGTTCCTAAAGGCGTGCTTAAGGTTATGGAGTCAATTCGTAGTAACTTCTTTAAAGGTGCCAGCATGTTGGAGAAAAAAATTTCCTGGATTGCTTGGGATAAGGTGTTAGCTTCGAAGAAGAAAGGGGGTCTTGGGGTTTCGAGTTATTTCGCTCTTAATCGAGCGCTCCTCTTAAAGTGGGTTTGGCGTTTCGTTTCGCAAGATGATTCTTTGTGGTTTCGTGTTATCCAAGCGGTTCATGGGGATAAGATTGATTCTCATTCAGTTCGTAAGGTTTCCATATGGAGTTCGATTTTGAAGGAAGTTCAAGTGCTTAAGTCATCTGGATTTGATTTCTTGTCGTATTGCTCTAAACGTATCGGGGATGGTCAATCTACTAGTTTTTGGAAAGAGACTTGGATGGGGGATATTCCCTTGTGTGAGTTGTGTCCGCGTTTGTTTGCCCTTGATTCTGCTCCCAATATTTGTGTGGCGGCTAAGATGGCTGGCCCCCTGGATACGTCTTTTCGGAGATCAGTTAGAGGAGGGGTCGAACAGCAAGAATTCTCAGATTTAAGTTCGTTTTTGAATTCAGTGGTTCTTTCAACGTCTAATGATCGTTGGTATTTCTCCCTTTCTAGCAGTGGTGAATTTAGTGTGAAAGATACTCGTCTTGCTATTGATGATTTGGTGCTTCCCTCTCATTCTGAGCCGACTAGGTGGGTTAAGTTAATTCCTATTAAGATTAATGTTTTTATGTGGCGAGCTCGTCGGGGGTGTTTGCCTACTAGATACAATCTGGTCCAAAAAGGTGTTATTTTGGAGTCCACTTCTTGCCCGGTTTGTTTTTCGGATGAAGAGGATGTCCATCATTTGTTATTTCGATGTTCTCTATCTCAGGAGGTTTTGCATCGTGTTTGCCGTTGGTGGGAGATCGATTTCCAGCTTTGGCGTTCGTTCTCAGAATGGGACGAGTGGTTCTCTTCTATTCGTCTTCCGGGTTCAGTTAAAGGTTTTTTGGAAGGAGTCTTCTACGTTGCTTGGTGGTTTATTTGGGGATTTCGGAATCGTTCTACTTTTGATGTTAATAAGCCGTCTAGATCGATCCTTTTTGAGAATATTGTCTCTTCCTCCTTTCTTTGGTGTAATAGTAGGTGTAGTAGAAAGTTCTCTAGGGATGATTGGCTTAAAAACCCGCATTTAATATCTTTGTAATTTCTTTTCTAGCTCCTTGCTAGTTTATAAAATTTTGCCGTTCAAAAAAAAAAACCTATAAAACTTGGATGATACTGAAGTTATAGAGTAAAGATTAAGTTACATGGATCTTGCATACTTCTTCATGTATAGATTAGCTCAAAAAAGATATTTTACGAACATGATGAAAGGTTTTCCTTTTGGTCTTGAGGTCAATTGTCATTTGTTTCTAGAGTGGCAATGACTTTGAAGGGCATAGACGTTCAACCTTCTGTTAACTCAAAACACAAGCACTCAACATCTACATACAACCCGTGTGCATCGCACGAGTCTGCATGTCTCGTAGTTCATAAAAACTATTTTATTTTCTATGTGTATTTGATGACCATTAATTATCATTCAAACCAACACTTTGACCAAATTTTCCAACACTTTTAACCGACTAACATTATTAATTTTTTCATGTGCCTAAAATAAAATACACTAAAAACAGCGAGTAATCTTGATCATTGATGCTTCTTATGATGATAATGTTGTTAAGGACTATGTGTGATCCAATATAGGAAATTACACCGATGTCAAAGCCATTTCTAAAGAGCATTCACAAAATGTCATTTTTCTCTTTCCAAAACTAATCGATTTTTACAATTACTTGCTACGGTTTGCCAGATAAATTTTTGATAATAAACCACTCATATGACTTGATTGTAAAAGTCGTACTAATTAGAAAAAAAAAATATCTATCTCCATCTCTACATTATATAAAACATTTAAGACTTTTATTTTATTCTTAAAAGTCTTGAAAATTTTTAAACTTACAAACTTGCTATTATTAGTAATTATTAAAATAAAATTTAAAAATACACTAATTACATATTAAATTAGATATTAAAATAATAAAATATAATTAATATAAAAAATTTAATAGGTTTATAGTTTAAAACTAATAGATTTTAATTTGCATATAATAATAAGACATATTAATTGTTTACAACGAGTTTTAGAACCCGCGCTTCGCGGCGGGGAGTTTGTTAGTTATCGATAAAGGATTTCGGATCGTGTTGCGTTAGTTGGCCGGGTTCAAAAAAACGGTAGGGTAGTTTTCGTAGTTTGACGCTTAGAGTGGGGGTTTATTTTGCCAATTTTTTATTGGGTCGAATTTATAAATAGCGTAAAGTTTAGGGTAGTTTTCGTAATTTGCCACATAGTGTGGGGGAGGGTATTTTGTAAAAAAAATTATTAGGCTAAATTTGTAAATAGCGTAAAAGTCAGGGTAGTTTTTGTAATTTGCCACATAGTGTGGGGGGCTGTTTTTGCAAATTCTTATATTGGGCCGAATTTGTAAATAACGTATAAGTGAGGATAGTTTTCTTAATTTGACACATAGTGCGATGGACTATTTTGCAAATACCGACGAGTTGCGCGTAATTTTCAGGTCTGGCGGGTGGTTTCCGGGTCGGGTAAACCAACGGGTTGTGTGAGGATGGTTTCCGGGTCGGACGGGTGGTTTTCAAGTCGGGTCAACCGACGGGTTGAGGGTCGGGTATCCCGCTGATTGTTAGTTTATATGTATAATGTAACAAAATAATATACAATATCTAGAAACTATAATTCATTATAGAAAATCGTTAAACAATATACGCAAAAGAAACACGTAAAATCAGAAAATCGTTGAAGAACCTTTTCATCCACACCTGCTGTTTCGCACGGATAAGATGTCAGTCCTACAAAATTAAAGAAAATAAATAAATCATTTTTAGCTATTATATTAAAAATAAACAAAAACATTTCTTTCATTTCTTTTTCTCAAACAAAACACTGACAAAATTGAAAAAAGGGTAGTTTTTTTTTATTTTTATAATTTTGTTTATGTTATAAAACTATGAAACGCAGAGTGCGAAACGAAAATTATAAAGTTTAACAAGTCAAAAGTATTAAACTGTCAAAAAATACGAAACAGAAACTGATAAAACACAGTGTTGTATTGTAAACAAAAAGACAAAAGAACAGAAAAATACAAAACATATGAGGCCAGGGTGCCAATAGTAGCACCTTTGAAAAAATAGGCTTTCGGAAAGAAAACCTTCTAAAACAACAGAGACTAAAACTGTTAATAATCAATAATTCAGGGACCATTTATATAGTTTTACTTATAATTAAGGTGGTACTGTTAATGATCATAATCTTGTCATTTATATATAGCTTCATCATCATCATCATCATCAGTATAATAAAGCTGTATGAACTAAAAAAAAAAGAAGAAAAAAAGAAAATGATGGGTGATGATTATAACAAACCTGTAAGTTCTCTCAATCACTATCCTTATACTTCTCAAACTCATTTTATTTCACTTAATTCACAATTTTGTCATTTTTTGTGTTAATTTGTAATAAATATTCCCATTAATGAAGTTGCATTTAGTTTACTTTGAATTTTGGATAATTAGGTTCAATAATTGCTGCTATATCTATGTATTGATCGTATGTATACGTGTCAATTTTGACTCTAATTTACTTTTTCCAACTTTTTAGGGTTTCAATGTGTGTGATAGTTGAAATCAATGTTTTGAAAACCAGGTTTGTGATCGACCCGGCCGAGTTACCGGGTTGACCCGGTTTTCTTAAAAACCGGCAGGTCGAACCGGGTTTCAAAACATCGGTTGAAATGTAGTTTTAGTCGGTGTTGCTGGATAGTTTTATGTTATGGGGTGTGGTGTGTTTGGATGTGCGTTCTGGAAATCATTATTTTTATTTTTAATACGATGATGATATTAGGCGCAACAAAACCAATTATCTCAGGGTAGAGTAATGTCCCACATCGGTACGATATAAGACATCCGAGCCCCTACTAAGTTTGAAGGATACAATACGAGTGTAGTCAATTGTTTTCTGTTTTGGGGGGTCTTACAGTAAAGTTGCTTAAACGTACTTATTTTATCTGTTACTTTCTAAGACAATAAGAATTTTTCACTAAACGCCAAGACATAAGAATTTTTCACTAAACGCCGTCAAATGTGATTTATTACTGCAACTTCCAGCCGCAAAAAGCTAGTATACACACTACTTTTGTACCGTGTTTATTGGAGATAATTATTTAATTTTGGTTACGTGTGGACTCATTAAAGTGTAACGCTCGATAAAATATGATCATCGGTTGAACATTAATATGTAACGATATACATAGGACTTATCCGTTGGACTATCTAATGTTAACACCGATAACTTACGAAGGCATCCGTTGACATCAATTATACAACGATAGAATATCGACTCATCCGTTGAACATCTATGTGCAAACAAAAAACATATTAGGACTCATACTGTTGGACATCTAATGTTCTAACGATAACATTATGACTCTCTCGGTTGAACTATTACTAAGGTACACTGATAAAACATATGGACTCAGTCCGGTTTGAAATCTAATTGTACTCAACGATAACATATATGACTTCATCCGTTGGAAACAAGTCTATGTACCAACGATAACATTTCGATATCTCTCATCCGTGAACATCTACATTGTAATCAACGATATATATATCGATCATCCCGTCCGGATTTCTATTGTCTACACTCGTAATAATATCGACTCTCTTCCGTTGAACTATCATGCCTTTCATTAATGTTGTAATGATAACATTCGACTCATCGTTGGACTCTATGTACAACTATAACATATTGACTCATTCCGTTGAACCATTAAGGTGTAACGATAACATACTTCGGCCTAATCCGTGGAAACTGAGCAGTGTTGTTTTGTTTGTGCTCCAAAAAACACTGGACAATTGAGCGCTGAAAATTTTTAGGTGTTCGATCAGTGTTGTTGAGGCATGTGCGTGTGAGATACGCGCATACTTAAAAAAAATTATAATAAATAATTATAAATAATAATTATATATTTTATAAAGATAATTATAAATAATTATTATTTATTTTATAAAAAACAATACTTATATTTTTCTGAAGATATATAATTTTGTTAAAATTATTATTTTATATAAATTTTTAATTATAAAAAATATACACTGATAAATATATTTTGTAAACTATAATTATTAAAAATGAAGAAAAAAATTCAGTATGGGCCAATTTAGGAGTAAACGACAAAATCTACACTTTTCCGGGCGAATGTCGCAGGAATAAACAGGAGTATCAAAAACTAGATCTGGTTATCTTTTGAGATATAAAAAAGTTATAAAAATCACGTACCATCCAGAGGATTTTAACAGCAGACCTCTCACCAACACTCCCACAGACCACCACACATAACCACACATCGACCCCACCACTCACCAAGACACCCACCACCATTCGCTACCTCACGCATTGAGCACACATGCACAACCCGCCACCCTCCTCCACTCTAAATGATACTTCTTTTAACACCTCTAACTATTATTTTTACTTCTTTTTTAACTCTAATTTTTGTGGTGTTTAATTCTTTATTCTTATCTAACCGGTATGTTTTGCTCTTAAGTATAAATTGTGTTAGAATTTCTATTATAATTATAAGTAAAAAAGTTGTTAATTATTCATTGTGTTGTATTTTTTTTTTGAAACGAAGCGGGTCGCTCTCAGCAATCCGAGAGCTCGAACTCGAGCCAAGACCGAGGTCGGGGCGAGGAACGAGCCAAGGTCGCAAGCGAAGGTCTGTTGTAACTTTTTTTTATCCTTTTTTTTAGTTTCTCTCGTGGCCCTTTCGAATGTGCATGTTTCACCTAAATCTTTATGTTTACAACAGCCAACACTCCTCTTTAGCCCCTCCTTGCCCACTGATCAATTCCCACTCCAAACCACCCAATCCTAACAAATCACACACTACATAAAATACTATAGAAAATTACTGCACTTCTTTTTTAAAATGAAATCTTCAACCCCTTCTTTAATATTATTAGTCTAAAATATATCATACCCAACTTGCAAAACCTAATCTACCAGCTCCACTAATACACCCTACTTCCACCCAATCCAACCAACTCACTCAAGATCGACAAACTTCCCAACCATAAATTTAATCATAATTACATATAAGTAACCAAAAATCATAATACATTACATACATATTTAACCCACTAATCTAATGCATATCCTACCTATAATACCAAAACACACACTCTCTTACTATTGTCCAACAACAATACTTTATAATCTTGGCCATCTTCATCACCCATATTCTATCAACATAAATTAACAAATGTCTAGTCGTTTCACACGTGAATCCACCAAACCCTCTACTTAATTCAATCAACACTAATCCACTTATCCCCCTCCAACAAAAACTAAATCATATAAACCAACTATCACACACCACCAATACATAACCCCTCTAAATTACAATCACCTCTAATTCCTAAACTTTCCCCATCCCCTCCAAAACACCTTCAACCTCCCAACTATCATCAATCCTTAACTATTCACTTTCCTTTTTCCACAATATTATACATACCTACAATACTACACTACAAATTATTTAACCACCCACCCCCCCCAAACTCCCCATCCTACATTTTAATTCACCCCTAACACCCCACCCAATTCAACCCCCTTATCCCTTCAAACCACCTCCCTTCCCCTACATTACCACCTTCCCACCCAACTTCATCTATCCCATCTTTAATACCATCAAACTCACACAAAATCACCATCTCCCCCCATCTCCCCACCCTTTACAATTAACTCCCTACCTTCTCACCCCTACCCCTATTCTAACCCCTCTCTAACACATCACTATCACTCTTCTAACCCATTATATCACACATCATCAACTCAAACATTCCCTGAAACACACAAAACCTTAACCCTTACCCAATCAATAAACACAACCCCCCATCCCCTCCACTCTAAAACCCCCTCCCCCAAAAAAAAAATTTTTACTAACCTACCCTTCCCCCTACCACCTACCCAACACATCCCACCCTCCTCCAACCCTCATTTAAATTACCTCTACTCACCATAATTTACCCTCAATAAACAATAAATTTTCCCTCTACCCCCCCTCATACATAAAAAACCCCCTTATATACCCACCCTCTACTCATTCCCTCCTACCCCCCATGTGTGTTTTGTATTCCTTCTGTCTCTGAAGATTCTTATGATTCTTACACTAGAGCATTCTAGCGTTTATTTATTGCAGCTGCTTTCGCTCTCCTTAACTTTACAATACACTACCACCAAATATAATTGTTTTGTTAACCATCAATCATCACCATTTCCCTAATTCTTCATCCCCAAGATATAGATAGATATATAATAATATAATTTATATTTTAATGCATGAGATAGACTCATTGTCCTTCCTAATCCCCCCTACATTCAAAATATCCCCTCCCCATTAAAGTATATATACTTGTACTTGTAAAGAAAATATTATTTTTATTTACTAACGCATCATTTGTAAAAATGTATGATTTAATGTTTTTATTGATTACATAATGATATTTTATTATTAGTTTAGTTGTTTTATAAAATAATGTATAAAGGTAAAAATAGTGCGTGTGATTTTTAAAACCTCATATCTTTATCGTTTCGACTCCGTTTTATACGTTTCTTATGTCCACGTCTCCGTATTAAAATAATTTATCAAAACATCATATTTAAAATAATGAACAGTAAATTTACTGTTTATCACAGTTTATAAAATTGTTTTTATAAAGTTAATTATATATAACTTGTTCGTTATAATTCCGTTTTTCGAGTTCCTTACATGCCTACGATCCTTGTAAAGAGTACTATTTTTATAAAATATAAAACATATGGTTTATAGTTCAAATCCAACAGTAGGTATTAAAATAAAATTAGGGTTTTCAATTTATAAAGTTAGTTTGTATTCATTTTTGCTTAATGACCTTGCACCATAATTTCACCAAGTGTTGTATCGTATATCTTACATATATTAAGTCCTCTAAATGTTCATGTCACTTGTCCATATGAAATCCTTAAACACTTTATATAACTTAAAAATGAATCTAGGTGGTGATTAACTTATACAACAAGTATGTACACAATAGGAAAAGAAAGAATGAACATGAAATACTTTAAATAGACCTTTTAGAAGACAAGAGGGATGATGAACACAAGATGTAAACCCTAACCAAGCCTTCAAATTCAAAACCCTAATCAAGAAAACCCTAAATATGTTTTCTTGATAATTCCTTGTTAAACCCAAATCTAAGCTTGTTAACACCTTGAGTAACCTTAGATAACCTTAGAATGAACACTTGAATGCTTGGAATACCTTGGATGCAAAAATTAAATGGAACCCTAGCACACTAAAGTATGCCATGGGTTTTGGATCAAAAGAGAGAGTTTGATGTATTTTTTTCTTGTAAATGGGAAGAGTATAAGTTAGTTACCTAGGGCTTTCCTTTTATAATGTGCAAGAAAACACTAAACAACCTTAAACATATCATGGGATGCTAGGTGGTTTCAAGGACAAGGTGTAAAAGCTCTCCTCCTCCCTAGGAGGAGGGTACCGGCAAAAGAGGGCTCAAGGACACCAAGATTAGACAATCTTTAGGAAGTTGGGTCCAAGTACAACTTTGTGTAAAGATTTACAAGTTATAAGAAAGGTTTAATAGGAATTAAATGATTTAATTCAAGGGTAAAAGCCCATGTCCGGTTTTAAAGAGTTATAAGTGAGGAAAATAATTAAATTTTAAGTATTGGGTATAAACGTGGGTATTTGTTTAAGTGTAGATAGGTAAAGGTGCCTTCCGGTTTCTTTACGACGGTCCGAATGTATTTTATTGCGAAACGGTAAGCGTTTTACGTAACCAACAAAATAAATAACAAAAAAAAGTTATAAATTATACTCATAATAATCATATAACACTTGCTTGATGTAAACTTTAATTTGTTTGATGTCCGTTTAACTATAAGATAATAATTAAAAGCGAACGCGTAAAACTCTAAAAATAAATAATGGAATTTATTAAAGTTGAAAATAACCTCGAAAAGGAGGGAATGTTACACTTACGGGACTTCAAAATTACTTGCCCGATAAGTTTGCAAAACCAATAATCGGATCTATCTATGTTACTTGTCTTAAGGCAAATCTCTCTGCAACTTTATGAAGGAGACATGTTGAAAGCTACAGATACAAGGTGGCCGATATTCTGTGCGAGCTTGAGCTCATATTATCCCTGCTTTCTGTGACATTATGGTCACTTGGTTTATCCAATTTACTATAGAGGCTCTTGAAGGCGGGACTATTCGCCCCGGTGGATGTACCATTTGAAAGATACATGAAGTAAGCTAAAAGGTTATGTTCGAAATAAAGCTAAGCAGAAGTGTTCCGATTGCGGTGCGGTTATGTTGCTGAAGAAGCATTGACTTTCAGTTCTCATTATTTTCGGGATGTTACCATGAAATTTAATCGTCCCGACCGTAATGTGGACCCCCCTCCCTCAACGTGTCAGTTTCAAGTGTTCGATCGGTATGTAAACCGATTGGTTTACGGTCGTTTATTCGGTTTGATGCCCAAGAGTTGAAAAAAGTGAAATGGTATGGTATCTTCACAACAGTCCTGAGATCGAACGTACCGGTCCCAGTTCAAGAGGTACGCGTTTTTTTTTTTTTTTTTTGATACTTTTTTTTTCATAACTGTATCATTTTGACGACTTATTCTAATTCCATGAACGTTTTATCAGTTTATTTCCTAACTAAGCATGCAAGGAAGAATTCCCGACTGGTTTGGGGTCGCAGGTTAAACTTAGACTTATTTTGTGTACTTAGCTGTAAAAATAACAATATATGTTAGACTTATTGTGTGTATTTAACTGTAAAAATAACGACATCATATTTTTTGTTCTCTATCTGATCCTATCTTCTTCATAGATCTGCCAACGTCAGGTAGACAATGACCCAGGTGTTAGTGAAAGCAGCGAGTTATTCGCTTTGGCTTGTGGACCATCACAAACTCTAATCTTAGTCAACTCTTGCGTAGTCAACGGTGTGAGGTTTGTCGTGCACAGTCGCGATGAATGTCGTACAACTTAAAACAGCGGCATTTGTTCGCCTGGTCTGGACGGAGAAATGTATTATGGTCAGCTTGAACAAATCCTCGAGTTTTCATATTTGTCGTTCTAAATTGTGTTGTTTCGAGTTAAGTGGTTCGACACTAGCAACAAAGGACGTATGAAAAAATCTTGTCATTAGAAACAACATAACACAAGTCAAGGCAAATGGTGAGGCGTTTAAAAATGATCAATACATTCTCGCATCACAATTCAAATAATGCTTCTACCTTGAAGATATGGCCAGACGACCACTCGGTTGGAAGGTCGTCGAACATGTGAGTCATAAAAAGTTTTCGAACGGGGGTGTCATTGTGGTAAAGGACGACCCTGATGTTATACATGTCGACAACTCATCTGATCTCGCACTTTCTACAAGTTTGAATGACTTGGAAATTGCGGCCTTGCATATAGATGGTCAATCAATAGATGTTGACGCACCACCAGATATCATTGATGTTGTTGATGAAGACGATGATATTATTGATGAGGAAGACCCCATTCCTCATGATTTAGCAGATTCTGATGATGAAGACCTCGTCAACCTTGATATTGATGATGGCGTAAATGTTGTTTATTCTAGTGAAGAAGAAGATTGATCTTTAGTTGTAACTTGTAAAAGACACATCTATATTTGAATGAATGAATGAAACTGTCGTGGATTGTTTTAATGTGTATATTTATTTAGATGTGTGCATGCTTTTATTATTTTGTTCACGAATTTCTATATGTTATCCTAATGCTACTTGTACAGATGTCAGCGGATGTTGCACGGGGTCATGGCGGTGACGGTGGCGGTGATGATCGTCCCCCTTCACACCACATACCCACCGGTTGTGGGGGTTGCTTGGGCAACCGAGGTAAGAATTTCTGGATTATTGTAATACAAGCATAAACTTAATACATTGAATTTGCTTGCCTTGAATTTTTATGACTTTATCACTCACTTGAATTTGCAGGTAAGGGCACCCGAAAACCCAATTTGGGTGGCAGGAGAGCGGGCAGGCAGCATACCCGCCAGGAGACCCGGAACCTCAGGTTAAAGGCCATCACGGATAAAAGTGGCCCCGTCTCAATCCGGTTTGAGTTTGGCGACAGAGAGACCCTGATGCCTCTCGGTGAGCATACGGCTCATTGGGCCAACTACCTTGGGGAGCTCGTTCGGGAGTTGCCGTTGCACTACCCTTCCTGGCGTCAAGTGCCGGCGGAGCAGAAGGCGGGGGTCATGGCTCGGATTGGGGTAAGTTATTTCATTATCCTTTTATGTTTATTTCATTATCGTGTTCATTTATTTAATTGTGTATATTTATCTAAATTCATTTATTTATTTATATCATATAAATAAATAAACAAATTTAGATAAATATATAAATTATATCTCTAACTCTGTCTTTGTTGTATATGATTGCAGACCCAGTTTGACATGCGTCCCCACATGGAATCCGATCGCTGGCCACTTATCTATGCGGCCATCCAGCAGCATCTACAAAAGATCTACAATGGCAAGAAGGCTGCTCTTAAGGAAAGGCATTGGATTCCTGACTCGGACGGGACTTACGACCTGGAGCGCATCAGACTATCACGTCCTTCGCACATTTCCGAGGTCAATTGGGATGCGCAGATTGCGTTCTGGAATGATCCCAAGAACCGTGCCCGGGCGACCCAAAATAAACAAAACCGGGCAAAAAGCAAGGTCGTATGCCGACAAGGATCCCGGTCTATTGCCGCCCTTCGAGATATGCATGTAATAAACATCATAATTATTTTACATATATATAATTAACGCTTTGGTGTGTTGTGATTTGTCATTTTTAATTTGTTTCATCTTATATACGTGTGTATGTGCAGATGGAGAGCTCAGCTACTAGAGAGTACCCGTCGCTGATCCATACCTTCTTCTTGACACATACTGTTAACGGCGTATTCTTGAACCCTGAGGACAAAGCTCTATATGTAAGTTTTGTTTCAAAACACGCACTTTAATGATTTGTCGAGAAATAATGTAGTAACCCGACTAATATATTAACTATCTTGTGTTTTTGTGATTACATAGGAGGAGATGCTGAGGCTACAGGGTCTAGGCTCCAACACCGAGACGGGTGTGCCCTACACTGAGGATGAGATAATGGCCATCGTTCGCGGGGGCAAGCAGCGGGGGCACATTCCCGGTGTTGGTAGGGTTTTGCCAGGACAGGGCACGGTCATTCCACCTCCGCCTCCATGCACGCACTCCTCTGATGTCGTTAAGCTCAAAAAGAGAGAGAAGGTGCTAACGCGTCAGGTGAACATGTTCATGAAGTTATTTAGGAGTGACGACAAGTTTTCCCAAATGCTTACTCAACTTGAGTCACAGCCTGAGATAGGTGGTGGCAGCAGGAGTGGCGGGCGCGGGGATGATGAGCAGGGAGATGATGAGGACGATGGCGAGGACGGAGAGGATGAGGACGATGGTTAGGAGATGTTGGGTAAGTATATATATGATATTTGTGTCTTAAGTACGTATGATTTGGAACTTGTTATCTTGGCGACCCTTATGTGAATATTGGTTTCCCCGTACGTTTAGAACTTGTTATCTTGGTGAATATTGACTTGTATCTTACGGATAATGCAAGTTTTGTGACTTCGTCACCCGTTTTGTAGACTATATTGTGTTTATTCGAATTTTGAACATATTTAGCTTTATTATATCAAATGCGTTGATCGTATTGTGTTTTGGTAGAAGTTGTAATGTATTTGAGTAAATTATATATTGGTTTATACAGGTTTGAGTATTGGTAGATTTTTTCAAGAAAAATTCCAGAAAAATCTAGAAATACCTGTTGTTAGGAAGTACCAAAAAAATTGCAGACTTATCCCGGGTGACATGTCGCCCGGGAAAAAAATATTAAAAATCTATCCCGGGAAAGGTACCAATAAACGACAAAAAATATTGCCACGTTGACTAGTTAATTTATTTGGAATGTTTTCCCGGGCGACATGTCGCTCGGGATTCTACGTAATTAACTAATTAATCAAGCTTCAATATTAATTACTCATTTTATAAATTTAGTATCCCGGGCGACATGTCGCCCGAGAAACCCCTCCACCGTGGCAAATATTTGTTTGACTAAAACTGTGTGGGCCCCACGATGTCGCCCGGGTAAGTCGCCCGGGAAGGTATCCCCTTCGAGCTTTTCCGCTCGACCTATCCCGGGCGACAAGTCGCCCGGGAAACTTATCCCCAGCGACAAGTCGCCCGGGATACCCCGGATTTGTCGCTGGGGAAAATGGCAAATGTTGTAGTGCTGGTATACAACTAAACTAAACTCAAGACAACGGCATATGTTGATTTCAATACTTCATTTGTATCTAGATACTGTTAAACAGTGATAAACCCCGTGAGAAGTATTATATTATTGATATGTATTTATAGGGCAACATGGAACATATTAGAAAACCTAAAACCCTAATGGACCCAACCCATATTCGGGTTTGGGTCGTTATATCTTCCAATACTCCCCCGCAATCCGAGCGGCGAAATCGCGAAAGCTCAGATTGGATGAGAAAACTAAATAAAAATTAAACAATAATTTTTTTTTATGAAGACCTTCGACAGCAAGCGGAGACAAATCTTCAACTGCTGCAGCAAAAAGCAAAACAAAGCGGTAGCAAAGCAATGGCATTAAAGCAAATAATTAATTTTGATGATGACATCCGACATCAAACGGAGGTTAATCTTCATCATGCAGCAACATCAAGAGAATAGAAACAAAAATAAAAATAAAGCATAGACATTTTTTGTTTTTAAAAATGGATAACTCCCTCGCAGTTTGAACGGGGTCTTCGATACGGACAAACTGGATGAATGTTGAAGCCGATTCTTCTTCTCATTTTCTTCTTTGTTGCTCATATGCATGAAGATTGACTTGTATTTGACGACATAGTTGTATATATTGCTTCGTAGTTTTCTCTATTTTTTATGATGTTTGCTAAAAATTTTTTACGTCATGGCTTATTTTGCCTTTAAGAGGGAGCGACAGTTTGATGGACTACTTTTGTTGTCAACGACAATGATCGTCGACAACGAAAACAATCAGATGAGAAAAAAAAGGTTGATCTAAGATCCTCAACATTTTTTTTGTGTCTTTTGACGACTAGGGTTTAGGGTTTATGCATTGAATACGAAAAATAAAATCGTAATTAACAAAAAAAATAAAGATAAAATACCCGGATCCCTCGGGATCACCAGAAAATAACCGACGACCGGAGGATAGCAAAATTTGTTGGATCTAATCTAAAGCTCGGATACCATGATAAACAATGATAAAACTCGTGAGAGGTATTATATTATTGATATGTATTTATAGGGCAACATGGAACATACTAGAAACCTTAAAACCCTAATGGACCCAACCCACATTCGGGCTTGCGCCGTTATATCTTCCAATAGATACAACAATCGATATATGGTAAGTAGTTGGTTGTTTTGGGCGATGCTTCTTAAATTAAAACTACGAAAATTTGGTCACGCCAACCTTCTGAAAAGGGATGGCTTCACTTGGTTTGAGTCTGTGTAACGGTGAGTTCAAACCCTGTGGATCAGTCAGACAATGCGTCGAAAAAAAACAAAAACAAAAACAATTTGTATAAAAATAATAAAAATTGTCTTCAACTGTGGCAGCAAATTAAGTTGTCGTGTCACTGGAACTTTTGCCACACTTGTTTTTAGAGAACGTGTTTTAGACATTCAATCCCACATGGAACAAAGAGAAGAAAGTTCTCTAGCTAAAATACCCTGGTGTATATGGTTGAAATAAGTTGATGTTAGTACTATTTTGTTGATTGTTGATTTATCCTCATGTGAATTGATAAAAAATTTATCAGTTCCCTGATGATTAGTATGATGAAATACCCCCAAAACCCACAACCAAATACCCCCAAAACATGATAAATGTAAGAGCCTAGGTGTCATAACACCATAACATCATTTTTTGACTGTCATATCAGCATAACATCAACACCACTCCTCTTATTATAACATCACTCACCTCTTTATTTTCATAAAACCCCCTAAACAATTATTTCATTATTTTAACAAACAAACCATTTCATTTATAATTAAACATACAAATTACATAAAAAAAACACATTACGAAATTAAAAAAAACAATACGAAATAAAAAAACAGTACGAAATAAAAAAAACATTACGGCGTCATCGACCCGGTGAGGAGATTCATAAAACCGTTGTTGGGAAATTCGGACTTGTGGTGAATTTGTATGTGAATTTGTATTTGGTTATGTGTTGTATATATAGTGAGTTGTGTGTGTGTGTGTGGGGGGGGGGGGGGGGGGGGGTAAAATGAATTTTTTTTTTGAAATTCAGCCGTTTCAGAGGGGTAAAATGAAAAAAATTTAATTTAAAAAAAAAAAACTAGCCGTTAGGGGCTAAAATGAAACTTTTCAAAATTGAGAGGGAATAGGTAAAATATAATTTTTTTTTAAACACACCCCAACGCGCGTTGGCCGGCCAACGCCGGGCCCAACGCCATTGGGCAACGCCGGCCAGCGGTGTAGTAACGCCGGCCAGCGGTGTAGTAACGCCGGCCAACGCCGACCAACGCCGTTGCCGGCGTTACTACACCTAGCTCTCTAAGGGTTAATTGGTTAAAAATGTATTATACTTGTCACTTTTTGTCATTGTAATACCCCCAAAACACGATAAATGTAAGGGTTAATTGCTTAAAAATGTACTATACTTGTCACTTTTTGTCATTGTATGTAGACAACTGTTTTTTTTTGCCATTGTGTCGTTCAACTTTTAGATTCGTGCTATTGTGTGTATTTTGTGACCATTTTACCCTCACTTTTTCAAATTTTGAAGGGTAAAATGGTCATTTTACATGCAGAAATAGTCGCAGAATACCCACAATAGCACGAATTCAAAAGTTGAGCGACACAATGGCAAAAAAAATAGTTGTGTACATACAATGACAGAAAGTGACAAGTATAATACATTTTTAGTCAATTAACCCTTAATTCGTAGATCAGATTCGACGTATTTTTTAGGGTTAGGGTTTCGGATTTTTCGATCCTTTAATTCTGATTGAATATCATTCATTTGATTTTTGAGTTTTTAGGGTTGGTTCTTTTTGATCGGGTCCTTAATTGTTCTTTATTTGATTCGACATAATCATTAGGTTTTTGGGTGTTCGATTACTGTTCCATTGGTTTCAAGATAATTTTCCTTTTTTCTTATGGCGGCTCGGGCTCGCAGTAACGTCGACCACACACGGTTGATCTCCAAATCTATTTTGTTTACGACTTTGCCGTGGACCAAGCACAACATCTAAAGATCTATGGTAAGGTGTGGTAAAGGTCATGGGACTAGTGTTGAATTTTTCATTCCCTGATCGCAACTCGAGCGGGAAAAGGTTTGCGTTTGTTCGATTTAATTAAGGTTGATAATGTTGATCGACTTGTGGTAACCTGTGCACTTTATGATTGCCGCATCATTTACACGCAAATGTTTGCTCGTTTTGATCGTATCCTCCCAATCCACTCCTACTCGGCCAAATATTTCAACTAGAACCTGTCTCTAATGGGGCTTCTTCCCCCCCCCCCCCCGAAAATTGCTTCGGTTTTTAAAAGGTAACCCTAATACATTTTAATCATATAGCATCGTCTCCTGACAATGGTCTTGGATGATAAATGTGTGGTGGAACGAACCTAATAATTTTGTTATGGGGAAGTCAAGGATTTTTCTCAATTACTAACTTACGCGTTCTTTTATCGAATGACGGGTTTCCACATTAGCATTGCGTATCTTGGTGGCCTATGGCGTATGGATTGAGCTACATCGGTCCAGACCAAAATGATATTATGAAACATGTTGGTGTTGTCAATCTTGGATTAGTCAATTTGTAAGGGCCCAACTCGATTTTGTATCAGGGAGCGGAATTGTTTGGATGATATAGAGGTGGCCCCTCTACACGCCTGTCGCGATCTACTTTCTCTAAATTGGGTTCCCGTTGGGTAGGTGAAATATAACTTGAAGATAACAAGGAGATTGTTTGCTCGTAAACGTATCTGTATTAAGACAAACTTGAGGACAATATTCTTGAAGAAAATTCAAGATTATTGTTCGAGGCAAAATTTTTTTTATAAGACTAAGGAGTTATTCTCTGGTCATCCGACGTTATAATGATAATAAGAATTTATGATTATTCTGAGGACGATTCTGTACGGTGCTGAAGAGATAAATGGTGACATTAGTAAGCAATGATTTGGACACCAAACTGAAATTGAAGGTGTGTCTGATACAGTTTGATTGATAAGGCTGATTCTTTGGGCATGACCATACTCAAAATCTTGTCACCCCAACGAGAAAAAGAATTCTCGCGAGCATTACCTTTACAATCTCTTAATAAACGTGAGAAAGGCGAGGCAAATTCCCGGTTGGATTCAAGTATTCCTTCCCACCTGATTTACACCTAGAGAGAATTCTAACATGTTTGATAGCACAGGAGTGTCAAGTTATGGGAAAATTCTTTGTCTAAACGCGCTCGGAAGTCACAGTTTCTTTGCGTTATGAGGATGCTCCAACCCCTTAATGAACATGCTTCCCCCTAGTAACGATTCCAAAAAAAAGCAGGTGGCTCGATATTGAGGTTATAGACGATATTAATAAAGTTGCCCAATCTATGGGTTCACTAATGGACGGATGTATCAATGACAAGGATAAAAAATATTGGATCACAGAGGAGCTCACTGTGGTTTCAAATTGAATTGTTTTATCTTTAAACGTTCAAGGCCTAGGATCCAAGGCTAAGAAGATGGATTAAGGAGTTTAACAATAACACTAGGTAATTTCCTTTCTGTCAAGAAACGAAGTTAGATTGTATTTCTGATATGGATGTTAAAGTGTTATGGGGTAACTAAATTTCGTGTAATAACTATTAGCGAAGCATTTGGGAATTTCTGGTGGTATTTTATTGTATGGGATCCAAGTGTCTTCCGTAAAGGAGCATCATGTTGTCTCGGATAATTTTGTAGCTTTATATGGTCATGGGTATTACTAAATCAGCGAAATTACTTGTGTGTGACCTATATATGCCCTCAGTCTATCACTAAGCAAGCTTCGCATGGAGCTACAATTTCGTCCCTTACATCCGTTTGGGATGTCCATTGTATGGTTATGGCATTTTTAAATGAAGTTCGATGCATGAGATCGTTGGGTTCAGTGTGTACAATGCCGCAAGTGGCAATGAGATTTAATAATTTTTATCAAAGACTCGGGGTCCTCTTGAAATCCAATTGGAAGTTTACTTTATTTATTTGTCCGCTCAGTCGGCTAAGAAGATGAGTAAATTAGATCGGTTTTTTTGTTTCGAAGGTTTACTCTCTTAATCCCTCATCTTACGGTATATTGTCTTGATAGGCACCTATCTCGGATCATGAGACCAATCTTACTTCGGGAAGTGGTCACTGATTATGGGCCTTCCCCTTTTCGGGTTTACCACTCTTGGTTTTAGTTTTACAGGTCTTCGATTCAAATGGTGTTGGTAAACTTGGAATAATTTGATCTTGAATGATAAAAATAAGATGGTTCGATACAAGAAGAAATACAAATCCCTTGAAAAAGGAGAAACTTTCATGTAATGATTGCAAAAGAATCAAACAGGACGTCATGTGGAACTCCGTTCCAACTGTTTCATATTGACAAAGTTATTGATCAAGGGGGCGTAAATGATGATATTCTTCTGACGCGGTTAGATTTATTAAAAAAATACATGATATTAAGTCTTCCGACGCTCGTGACTATATGCAAAAGGCTAAGATTCAGTGGGCTATTGAGGGCGATGAAAACTCAAATTTTTTTCATGGAATCATTAATCGTAAACGAGCGAATTTGGCTATTAAAGGTGTTATGGTTGATGGCGAATGGGTGGATGATCCCTGTCGTGTCAAAGAAGAATTTCGTTTGCATTTTGCTAATCGGTTTCGAGCCCCGGCTGCCAACAGATGTAAACTTAACTATACCTTCCCTAATCGATTGTCTTCTGATCAGTTGGACATGTTGGAGAGTCCGATCTCCAGAGATGAAGTGCGTAATGCTGTGTGGGGCTGTGGAGAGAATAAATCTCCTGGACCAGACGGGTTCACTTTTGAGTTTTTTCAAAAGTTCTGGGACACTTTAGGATCTGATTTTTGTGCTGCTGTGGAATGGTTTTTCGATCATAGTTCATTTTCTAGAGGATGCAACTCCTCTTTCATTGCTCTCATTCCGAAAAACCATGATCCTAAGTTCGTAAATGATTATCGTCCAATTAGCTTGATCGGGAGTCTTTACAAGGTTGTCACCAAAATATTAGCCACTCGACTTTCGTCGATCATCTCTGGTCTTATATCGGATGTTCAAACGGCGTTTCTTCCTAATAGGCAAATTCTTGATGGCCCGTTTATCATAAACGAATTACTTTCTTGGTGCAAGCATAAGAAACAACAAGCCATGGTGTTTAAAGTTGATTTTGCCAAGGCTTATGATTCGATAAGGTGGGATTTTTTAGAAGATGTGCTTAGAGCTTTTGGTTTCGGTTCTAAATGGTGCTCGTGGATTCGGGGTTGTTTACACTCTGGTATGGCTTCGGTCCTCCTTAATGGTAGTCCAACGTCCGAATTCCAATTTCATTGTGGGTTGAAGCAAGGAGATCCTTTGGCCCCATACCTTTTTATCTTAATTATGGAGTCTCTTCATCTTTCGTTATCTAGGGCCATCGAGGCGGGGATTTTTAAGGGCATCAAAATTGGTTCGTCTCTTAATATTTCCCATCTTTTTTATGCGGATGATGCGGTCTTTATTGGTGAGTGGTCTATTGCTAATCTATCTGGTATTACTCACATTCTTCATTGTTTTTCTTTGTTGTCCGGCCTCTCGATCAATCTTAAGAAAAGTCACCTTCTTGGAGTCGGGATTCGAAGTGAGGATGTTAATGCTGCAGCTTTATATTTTGGTTGTTCGACTATGAAAACCCCTTTTAAATACTTAGGGGTGATGGTTGGAGGTAATAGCTCGACTCTTCAGGCATGGGACGATACGATTGGTAAACTTAAGGCTCGTCTATCTAATTGGAAACTTAAAACTTTATCTGTTGGAGGAAGGCTTACTCTTTTAAAGTCGGTTCTTGGGTCGACACCTATTTATAATATGTCCATCTATAAGGTTCCTAAGTCGGTGTTACAAACGATGGAGTCCATACGTAGAAATTTTTTCAATGGTGTTCAATGCGACGAGAGGAAAATAGTGTGGATCAAATGGGCCAAGGTTCTTGCGTCCAAGAAGTATGGAGGTTTAGGTGTCTCAAGTTTTTATGCTTTAAATAGGGCGCTCCTTTTCAAATGGGTTTGGAGATTCATATCACGGGATAATTCATTGTGGTGTCGTCTCATCATGTCTATGCATGGCTCCTCATTATATAAATTATCTCCGTTTCGTTACTCGACTTGGAAATCCATTATTCGGGAGGTGCATATGCTTAAAGATCGTGGTGTGGACCTGATTTCTCACTGTCATATTCGTGTGGGTAATGGTTTACGCACGCAATTTTGGAATGAAGTTTGGATTGGTGACACTCAACTTCGTGTTATGTTTCCACGAATTTATGCTTTGGAGATTAATAAAGATTGTACGGTGGCTGATAAACTGCAATTCTCGGTTACCTCTTCTCTTCGTCGTTCTGTTAGAGGAGGGGTTGAATCTTCTCAATTAGCTCTTCTTCAAACATATATTGAAGGGACATTGTTGTCTAATATGGAGGATAGATGGGTGTGGGATTTAAATGGGGAAGGTGTTTTTCGGGTCAAAGATGTTCGCATTCTTCTTGATGAATGTTTCTTGCCGAAAGCCCCTACTGCTACTCGATGGGTTAAATATGTTCCAATAAAAATAAATGTTTTTGCTTGGAAGGTTTTCCTGGATCGGTTGCCTACTCGATCCAATTTACAACATCGTGGTGTCCTAGTTTCTGATCTTTTATGTCCGCTTTGCTCCTCTGCTCAGGAAGATTCCTCGCACTTGTTCTTCAGTTGCAGATTGGCTACGGATATCGTCAGGCTCGTATGCCGCTGGTGGAATCTATCATGGACGCCCCTTGGTTCATATGCTGATTGGCTTAATTGGTTCAATTCCATCAGATTAAGCTCTAAAGTTAAAGATTTGCTGGAAGGAGTTCTTTATATAACTTGGTGGAGCGTATGGATGTTTCGTAATCAGTTGCTCTTCTCGTCGAAAGCCCCTCGTAAAGATGTTATTTTTGACGATATTGTTTCGCGCTCTTTCACTTGGTGCCTTTCTAGATGTAATTGTACTTTTAGTTGGGATAGTTGGTTGCAACACCCCTATTTGATCTCTTTGTAATTCTTTTTCTAGCTTCTTTCTAGTTGGTTTTATAATAGTTGCCGTTCTAAAAAAAACCCTAAGGGGGTGTTTGGCTAAGCTTATGAGTTGGGCTTAGGCTTATGTTATATAAGCGACTTATGGTTTATATATCGTAAACTTATAAGCCCACGTTGAGTGTTTGGATTAGCTTATATTTAGTAAGTTTATAACTTTAAATGTTTGGTTTATTTTAAAATGGTAAATTACTATAAGAGACATAGGTTGAAAAATATTAATGTTAAATAAAGTATAATTGAGGGTAAATTTATAATTTATAATGTAACATGTTATATAAGCCCAACTCGCTTAAAAAAGCCACACTGTTGTGGTTTATCAAAACCCCCTTATATAAGTTCATAAGCCTACTCATATAAGCTTAGCCAAACACTTAGTTTGGGCTTATATGACATATATAAGCTAATAAGCTCATAAGCCCATCATATAAGCTTAACCAAACACCCCCTAAATTGTAAGCAAGTCTAGTGCAAAGTTTGTATTCTAATTAGTGGGGAGGGGGGGGGGGGGGGGGGGACTTGTAAAGTCATTTATGCACTTGGTCCGACGATGTGTATAAGCCTATCTTCAAAAAGTTGCAATTTGGGTTAAAAAACTAACAAGCTAAATTTTTTTATATGGGCTTATGTGTTGGGCCTCATGGTGCGGATATTTTTTAATCTTAATAAATCAGTAATTTTGTAATTTTTTTTCCTATGTTGTGCCGAGCAAAAAAAAATTATTTATTTTGTGCGGGCTTATTTTTTCGGTCTCATGTTTAATAGTTTTTTTTATATGGCCGTATTTTTTTATCTGAATAAATCATTACTTTTGTGCACTTGGTCCGACGATGTGTATAAGCCTATCTTCAAAAAGTTGCAATTTGGGTTTGAAAACTAACAAGCTAAAGTATTCGCGCGTTGCTGCGGGCGGGTGTTTTTTATGCGTATGACTTTTTTTAAAGTTTTTTAGGTGGTTTGGTCTTTTGAATTAATGTGTACACCATTTTGTTTATTTTATATTTTATTTATTTTGTGCGGGCTTATTTTTTCGGTCTCATGTTTAATAGTTTTTTTTTATATGGCCGTATTTTTTTATCTGAATAAATCTGTACTTTTGTATTTTTTTCTATGTTGTGCCGAGCAATTTTTTTATATTATTTTGTGCGGCTTATTTTTTCAGTCTCATGTTTAATACTTTGTTTTTTAATATGGGCTTATGTGTTGGGCCTCATGGCGCTGGTATTTTTCGATCTGAATAAATCAGTATTTTTGTAATTTTTTCTCTATGTTGTGCCGAACAATTTTTTTTATATTATTTTGTACGGATTTATTTTTTTGGTTTCATGTTTAATATTTTGTTTTTTTTATATGGGCTTATGTGTTGGGCCTCATGTAACCGATAATTTTTTTATCCGAATAAATCAGTACTTTTGTAATTTTTATTTTATTTTGTGCCGAGTATTTTTTTTTATATATATTGCGTATTTAGAAAAAAAAAATTGGCCCGGCCCAAAATGGGAGCCCAATAAATTGGACCAAAGTGAGAGCCCAACAAAAATAGTACTATAGCACAGGGGGTGAAATGGCGTAGTTTTGTGCGCCAAATGAGTATATTTGTAGTGACCTCTTTTGTTGAACAGAACCTTATATTGAACCCATCTTAACCTTTTTGAACAGAACCTTATGTTGAACAGAACCTTAAAGTGAGAGCCCAACAAAAATGGTACTATAGCATTTTGGGCCGGTTTATTGGGCTCCCACTTTGGGCTGGCCCAATTGGGTTTTTTTTAAATAAAAATTGGTTTGCACAAAATAAGAATAAAAAAATTATAAAAGTATTGATTTATTCAGATAAAAAAATACCCGCGGAAATATCTTCGATACCTAATAACTTTAAAATAATCGACAGGTTCAGAAACGTACAACTCAGTTCATATAAAAAAACAACAAAATATTAAACATGAGACCGAAAAAATAAATCCGAAAAAAAAGAAAAAAAGAAAAACGCGGGTAATCATGCTTGTTAAACCAAAATTAAAAAAGAAAAACGCACTTCACTATTATATAAAAATTTTAATGCTTCCATAACTTTTTTTTTAAATTAGAACGGCATCACACTTGAAATCCGACCCCCCGAGTTAAACCATCCAAACGGGCAGGCCCCGGGACCCAAACCAGTAGGAGAGACCCGCGAAAGGAAACACCTAGAACTCACGTATTCAGATAAAAAAATACCCGCGGAAATATCTTCGATACCTAATAACTTTAAAATAATCGACAGGTTCAGAAACGTACAACTCAGTTCATATAAAAAAACAACAAAATATTAAACATGAGACCGAAAAAATAAATCCGAAAAAAAAGAAAAAAAGAAAAACGCGGGTAATCATGCTTGTTAAACCAAATTAAAAAACAAACGCACTTCACTATTATATAAAAATTTTAATGCTTCCATAACTTTTTTTTTAAATTAGAACGGCATCACACTTGAAATCCGACCCCCCGGGTATCCATGTTTGGTCCCTGTCCCATAGGAGGAGCGGGTATTATCATATGACTCTTCGACGCCACGGGAGCGGTCTCTGCTCCGAGGACGATCTCTGTTAGAAGAGTCCCGCCTGCGAGGGCGGCTTCTACTGTGGGAAAGATCCCTGGAGTTTGGTCTGTCCGGTCCGGATTTAGTTGTGCTTGGCGAGTAAGTATCACTGAGTCGGTCGAACGCGCTCTGCCTTCGATGACCTAGTCGGTCAAGCACATGTCGCTCATTGTATCTTAAGCGGTCCCGCACTTTCGGTCTCTCTGATGGATTACGGTACCTTGCGGACAAGGTCCTGGCACTTGAGTTTTGAGAGCCTTCTCTTATTCTTCTTTTCTTGGGACTTTCTTCGAAGTCCAGCCTAGCATGGACTTCTTTTCGCTTGTCACGGCGAATCTTGTCCATAATGACCGGCAGGATATCCTCGTAATGCTCTTCACAGAAGTCCTGGATATTCACCCTGGGTGTGGCATCCGCCTCTCTCGGCGTCTTTTCTTTGGTTGTAGGTTTCGTGACAGTAGTCACAATGGGAGTTGTATTAGCCATTGCGCTCATTTTCCTGAGAGTGATTCCTAGTGTTGGGTCCCACGGATGGCGCCAACTTGTTGATACAAAAGTTAGGTCGGGTCTTACTTGGTCCGAATAGGCAGCTATTCGGGTATATAGAGCCTTATTCTTGTATCAAGTGAACTTGTTTAGAGAACCATGCACAAGGAAACAAACACCGTTAACCTTATCGTGGGAGCGGATCCCACTATTAGACTCCGGCGTGAGAGTAAGTATAGGATTCTGGGAGAGTAATCGAGTGTGTTTAGGGTTTGTAAGATACATGTATTGATGATAATTGCGTTCCTTTTATAGGATGGATACCCCTTAGGGTTTTCGTATCTTTCGGCCCAAGATACGTCTGACATTCTAGGGATTCGGAGTTATCTTTGATGATTTAAATAAGTAAAGCATATCTCTTTCCTAATTAGGTTATCCTTAGAGAGGACTTTGTGAAGATACTGCGGCCGTGACCCGTAGGACCAAGAGGCCGTGACCGTGGTTCATGGGCCGCAGGCCTGTTATCAGCTATTAAGCCCGTAATAATATGAGTGGGTCGGGTCGGTCCACCCTATACGTCATCATGTCCCCCCAGTTTAGGAGGTGTGGTCGTGGCCGGGACCGCGATCACGGTTCCTAGACTACAAATACATCGATCCGTCCTGTAAATGCGGAACCCTTGAAAATGTAAGTTGAGTCCTGCAGCCAGATACTAGGGTCCATTTATCAAGAAACTACGAAAACGGCTGAGATGGGACGTGTGGGCCCACAAGCGTTTCATCTACCTCCTAATCCTAGCCATCCAAAAAAGTGAGTGGGGCACGTGTCCACCATCTAACTGTGCACAACTGTCGAGGACATAGTATAAATATGACCAACGATGATTGTGCATGTTTACATAGTTTTCAAATCAAAACATCATTTTCACATACTCAGCCGCACACATTACTTATTTCCACGGATTTTCGTCACGCCAGGTTAGTACACCGTGCCACTTCTTAAAACTGATTAAAAATAGGTAGGGTCACAATACAATTAGAGACCGCCATGTCAACCATCTCTCAAGAGTATCTGCTGGAGTTTACCTCCGAGTACGGCATAGCAGAGGATTTGCATCCGGAATTGCGTGGTCCGGGGGACAGGATCGTAGATTTTCTAGAGGGCAAAGTCGGCGTGTACACCAAGTTTTTTGAGTTTGCCAACTTTCGCATCCCCATATCACAATTTCTCTTTGATATTCTTGGTCACTATCAAATTCATTTGTCTCAACTGTCCGTGATAGGCGCAGCTAAAGTCAGTCATTTTGAAATCAACTGTCGCGTCCTAAACATAATTCCATCTTTAAATTTATTTCGTGTTTTTTACGTGCCTTCTTTTAACTCGGGGTGGATGTCGTTTAGCAAACGACCAGGAAAAAACACCCCGTAGTGTTATACCAAACCCCTGGATTCCCTGAAGAATTAGAACAACCGGTTTTTTTGGGTGGACGAGAGAGTATTTTCTACCGTCGTGGACTGGCGTATAAACGCTCCTAAGGATGAGATGCCCGTGGAGGGCTCGTACTCCGTAGAGAACGTTGCAACATTGAACACACAGCGTACTCCCATCTAAAAACAACCAGAACCCCTATTGTGTTTGGTAGGGTTGAGCCGGAGATACTTCTTGGGGGACGATGTGTATCCCACATTCCTCAATAACGATGACCGGGGTGGGTGTTATTAAACTTCCTTTTTTGTTTTTATTCTCTTATATGCAGAAAAACATACTAACTGTTCCGTTTGAACGCAGATATGGATTTGTTCAATTTGATCCGTGCTCCAAACCCTACCAAGGTGAAGATTGGTACTCGTCCCCATGCTTCTCATGATGTACCACTTTTAACTCACTGCTAGCCGCGTAATAGAAATAGAGGAACCAACCGAGGCAACAGAGTCTTCCGTGACGCCATCTACCATAGAGAGATCGTCGCTAGATTTTGCCAATGAAAACCCCTCTTAACAAATTACTGGGGATGACAGAACGGAAGACCAAGCCCAGAGGATAATGGCCTCTGAAGTTCCTCCACTAGAGAATGTGACGACTACGGGGATCGCCCCAGAGACAGACCTAGGGGAGGAGGTTGCCACCATGGGTCTCCGCGTTATCAAAAAACGCCGCAAGATGGGAAATGATGTGGCGGACGCAAATGCACCACCAAAGGTGCTAAGGAAAGATCATGTTGTCTCTCGTCCAACTCAGAGTACCGTTGGAGGGAAATCCCTTGCTTCAGTGGGATTAGAGACGGGACCCACTTTTCCCGTACCTGCTCCGCAGGAGACTCCTACCGATGCGAGTGATCCGGACCCGCTATCGTATGCGAACCCACAGTCAATCCCTGAGCGAGATGTTGCCCAGTAAGTTATTCGTTCCTTAATTGCTTCTGTTTGTGCTTCTTTATATCTGTTTTAGGTATGCTAATAGATCATAATTTCCTTTAACTCAGATCTTCCAAGGGAGTTGTCGTTGCGGAGGATCCAGAGTCGGAGAATACCTCTTTCACTTCCATGGTTGGGTCACCAGGAAACATATACCAGTCGGGGTGAGGTATGACCAACGGCTGTCGCCTAGACACCCCAGAAGCATGCCAGGACCTGGTGGACCACCTAGCACCGCCAAGCTACTTTTCAGAGCTGCGCCACTTGCCTAATGATGACTTCCTGGGCCAATACAACATTATTTTGGCGCGGCAAGTGGCAATGGGCTCGCAGCTACGGTTGAGGTTTGAACAAGAGGCCAAATTGTTAAAGAAATTTGTAGCTCAAGTGGCCCGACGGGATCAGAGGATCCAGGCTAGGGAAAACGAGATAAAGAACCTAGAGGCGTTGCTGGAAGCCGAGACTGATATGAAAAAAGCCGCGGAGGCTAATAATGTGGAACTATCCAAAGAGCTGGAAAGCCTCCGCGCCAAGTTTTATGACCTGCAAGTAAATAATAATTAATTGTCCCAACAAGTGGCCAGTCTGCAAGCTCAGGTTACAGGTGAGGAAAGAATAAAGGAAGCTTTCAAAGAATTTAAGAAATATGAGGATGATCGGGTAAGCTCACGGTGTGTTGAAATGGACGCACGGCTGGATGCCCTTAGCATAGACTTTGATGAGGAACTATATCTGCATATGCTGACGGCGATCGCTGGTCGCTGGTGGGTTATTGGGCACGGTTTGCGTCTGGCTGTTTTAAAGTGTGCGGAATCCCTGGAATTGAGACAGGTTTTTGCCAATGTGGTGTCCACCGGAATAGCCAAAGGTTTTTGTGATGGCCTAAAATATGGAGTGGAGCAAGGAGAGGTGGAGTTGGACTTGGCCAATATTAAGGCTTATGATCCGAAAGCCAATGACAAATTCATGGCGACTATGCAAGTTTTGAAAGATCTGAAGTATCCGCTGATTGATGAACTAGAAAAGGACGCCCCTATGGATATAATTATGGCGACCTTATACTTGAAAAGAGATACCGGGGAAGACGCTCCTCAGTGGATCAGCGACCTTCGCCTTAGCTCCTCTCAGTTAAAGATCCCTGTGTACCCCGAGGTACGTGACTCTAAGTATCCATGGGCTGTTAAAGAGGAGATGCTCCTAGAGGATACCATAACTGCAAATAAAAGCCGGGCGGAGAAGAAAAGAAAGTGTCGGATTATTTTCCATACTCACGGAGTTGGTTCCGCTCATCATGCCAGATCGGACCTAGTTCCTATGTCCGCACCTACCGTTATTCCTCAGGGTCTTCAAATCCTGCTGAAGGATACAGCTGCCCTGAGCCACCAGAGGACAGATCATCTCCCCGACTTGTTAGATCCAAGTCGTTGCCTGCTATGTATAATTTGGATTGGCCTTGAGCCGTAGTACCGCCTGTGGCACTTTGATATTTACTATCTTTTAATGTAATATTCTAACGGATGTCCATGGGCAACAATTTTTTATAAGTAGATAACTTAATTATATTTGATGTATATATATGGCACGTTTAGTGACTTACGTGCTCCATGGGAGTCTTTCTTTATGCGCCCAACGTCTTAGGTACACAGATTACAATACAGAATCTGTGGCCGCTGGGGTTGCAACCCTCTTACGCGGCAAGTAATTATTAGGGTACTTATCCTATAAACATCCGGAGATGGTCACAATATTGTGCATGCATTCATGGAATGACAAATAATAACAAATAAGTACAAAGAGGAAGGGTAACTTAGAAAATTTTCAAAATAAAGAAGTCGCAGGGTTAGCTAGACCCTGCGGAGTTTTATTAATACCCTAAGAACAAAAAGTTAAAAGATACATGGATTACTTTTATTAGGGGTCCTAACGACAACGAGGGTTCATCCATGCATTTGCTGCAGCCTAGAGGTAGCATTTCTTCAGATTGGCAATGTTCTATGTCCGCGGTAGGTCCGCTCCCTCCATAGTCCTTAGCTTATATGCTCTATCTCCTAGTGCCTTCGTGACCTCATAAGGTCCTTCCCACTTTGGTTCAAGCTTTCCATCGGCTGCAGTATGACTTGCATCATTGCTACGATAAACAAAGTCTCCATGCCTAAAAGCAACACCGCGGACCCTAGCATTGTAATACTTTGCCATCTTCATTTTGGCCTTGGCTTTACAGATTGCTACGCGCTCTCGCTTTTCTTCCAGTAGATCTAAATTTAGCCGTAGCTCTTCATCATTATGTACAGTGTCTACTGTCGCGGTGTGGTAGGTGGGCATTTCGATTTTCACAGGTATGACGGCTTCTGTTCCATAGGTCAGGTAAAAAGGGGTATCATTATGACTTGACTTAATCATCGTGCGATGGGCCCACAGGACATGGGGAATTTCCTCTATCCAGTTCTTGTTTCCTTCGCCTAGGTGTGCCTTGAATCCTTCACCCAAGCTCTGGTTTTCCCTCTCTACAAGTCCGTTAGACTGCGAGTGTTTCACTAAGGCGAATCGTTGTATGATATTCAATTTTTCACACCAATCCTTAAATGGGTTGTCTCTGAATTGTTTGCCGTTGTTCGAGACTATTTCTCCTGGGAGACCGAAGCATCATACAATATTGTCCCACACGAATTTTTTCACCTGATTTCTTGTGATTGTCTCCACGGCTTTTGCTTATATCCATTTTGTGAAATAATCCATTGCGACTATCAAAAACTTGACCTTACCTGGTCCTTTTGGGAAAGGACCAGCTATATCAATTCCCCATTTGTAGAACGGCCACGGGGCCGTGATTGGGGTTAGCGGCTGTTAAGGGTTTCTTGGCACGGGATTATATATTTGACAATCGTTGCATGTACGTATCATTTCTCGTGTATCCCGATGCATTGTTGGCCAATAATATCCCAGCCGTATAGCCTTGGCTACTACCGATCGCGGTCCTGCATGCATACTGCACGAACCCTCATGGATTTCTCGGATCACATAATCCGCTTGAAGTGGTCCGACACACCGTAGCCATGGTTTTAGGAATGACCGCTTATAGAGAACCCCTTCCAACAATTTGTAATGTCTGGCCTTTATGCGAAGTGTGCTTGCCTTCTTTCTATCACCAGGAAGAGTCCTATCTTTCAGGTACTCTATTATCGGGGTCATCCATGTTATTCCTTTTTCTTCTACTACTGGGGCTACTTCCTCCTCGTGTATGGATTTGTATTTGAGTATTTCGACCAAGACCTGTTTAGATAAATGCGCAAAGCTGGTTGATGCAATTTTGCTCAAGGCATCTGCTTTCTTGTTTTTGCTTCGTGGTACTTGGCTTATAGAAAAGCTAGCGAAGCCGCTGACCGGGCTTTTGACATTCTCCAGGTATTTGATCATATTTTGTTCTTTAGCGACGTACGCCCTTAGGACCTGGTTTGCTACCAACTTAGAATCTACACTTACGTGCACATTGCGTACTCCCATCCGTGCCGCAATACGAAGGCCAGCTATTAGTGCCTCATACTCTGCTTCGTTGTTAGAGGCTGTAAACTGAAATCTTAGCGCATAGGTGAAATCCGTTCCTTCCGGGCTTGTCAGTATTAACCCGGCACCAGATCCATCAATACATGATGATCCATCCATAAATAGTGTCTACGGCTCTTACGGAATATCCCTCGCTGGTGTTTCTGGCAGGTTCTCATCCGGTTTCTCTACGAGAAAATCCGCTAGGATCTGTCCTTTTACAGACGTCCTTGGCCGGTATGTGATATTGTGTTCTCCTAGCATGACTCTCTATTTTTGTAATCTTTCTGCTACGTCAGGACGCGACATTATATGCTTGATGGGTTGGCCAGTAATAACTGCATTAGGATGCGCTTAGAAATACCTCCGCAATCTTTTAGCGGCAAAAATCAATGATAGGACTAACTTTTCCATTGGGGAATAGTTTAGTTCGGGGCCCTGTAAAGCGCGGCTTACGAAGTAGACTGGCGTCTGAACCGTGTCTCTGTCGGTCATCAAGACCGCGCTAATAGCTCCATGAGAGGCGGCCAGGTAGACAATCAGTTCCTCCTTTGGTTTTGGTGCTACCAGCAAGGGTAACTCCGACAAGTGTTGCTTTAGCTGCTTGAAGGCTTTTTCCGCTTCTGGAGTCTAATGGAAGTCACACTTTTTAATGCACTTCTTCAAGGTTTTAAATAGCGGCAAGGAATTTTATGTTGACTTAGAGAGGAACCTGTTCAGACTAGCCAACTTCCTATTAAGGCTCTGGACCTCTTTGATTGTCCGTAGGGACGGGAGTTGTAGTACAACTTTTGTTTTTTCAGGGCACAGTTGTATTCCTTCCGGGCTAATCATGTACCCCAAGAACATTCCTTCTCTTGCCCCAAACGTACATTTTTTGGGGTTGAGCTTCATGTTGATTCTTCGTAACGTCCGAAACGTTTCATTAATATTTCTTATCATCTCTGCTTCCATGTGACTTTTAATAACTAAGTCATCAACATATACTTCCAAGTTCCGACCAACTTGGCTATCGGAAGCTTTGTCCACCAGTCGTTGGTATGTGGCGCCAGCGTTCTTGAGGCCGAAGGGCATTTTTGTATAGCAATATACACCTTGGCTGGTATGGAAGACCGTTTTTTCTTCGTTTGACTCCGCCATTTGTATCTGGTGGTAGCCTTTGTAAGCGTCCAAGAAACACTTAAAGGGGTAGCAGCAAAGAGATTCGACTTTCCAGTCTATTTCAGGAAGGGGGTAACAATCCTGCAGACATGCTTTTTATAAGTCCGTAAAATCCACGCACATCCTCCAGCTACCGTCATGCTTTTTTACCATGATTGGATTGGACAACCAGACGTGATAATAAACTTCTCTCATGATACCCGCTTCTACTAATTTATGTACCTCTGCTTGGATCGCCTTTGCACGTTCCGGGGCCTGCCTCCTTTTCTTCTGTCGAATAGGCGAATATCCTTCTCGATCATTGAGTCGATGTTCAGTTACTGATCGCGGTACTCCTGTCATGTTAGACGGTTGCCATGCAAATATATCTAAGTTTTTCTTCAAGAGTGAGCACAATTTTGTACGTCCTTCTGCGGATAGCGTCCCTTCGATTGCGACCTCCTAATCAGGGAAGTTTGGATGTGATCATTGTTGTACACTCAGCGGGTATCAAGATGGTACTACGGATAGTGACTATTCCTCCATTGGCAGGGAACTTAAGCATCCCGTGAGCCGTAGATGGTACTGCTTGGATTTCTCGTATTCCAGGTCTTCCAATAATACCGTTGTATGGCGATAGTGACCTCATGATCATGAAATTCATCCATGCTTTTGTAGAATGATTTGCGTCTCCTATTGTTACCAAGAGCCTATGTTGTCCCAGCGGTCATATGGTTTCCCCACTAAACCTTGTTAACGATGTTCTTGTTGGAACCATTTGGTTCTTGATTTTCGGACGGAGCTAGTTGAAGCAGTGCTCATAGAGTACTTCCGTAGAGGAACCTCCGTCTATGTACATGCGGTGGATCATGTGTCTACCAATTTCCGCTTCTATGATAAGCGGGCCTTCTGTCCCATCGTTGTTAGCCAGTGGTGGGAAGGTAATTTCGTTGCCACAGGCAAATCTTTGGGTCAATTTTTGCCTTGTCATTCTCTGCCACGGTTGTATCATATAAATTGCTAGGGATTTGTCTTTAGCCGGGGCTTTCTTTTTTCCATTCTTTATTTGATCTCGACCCTGCTTAATTTCTTTTATCAAGTGCGAGAGCTTCCCTGCTCGCATCAATTCTTCAATTTGTTTCTTTAACTGCATGCACTCATCCGTGCTATGTCCTTTATCATTGTGGAAATCGCAAAACTTGTTGCTACTTCTTTTTTCTATCAGGGTTACCATGGGCGGTGGTGGTTTGAACTTTCCTACTTCGGCCATGAGGATTTCTTTGGGTGTTCTGGTGAGGGGGGTAAACTTGCTCGACCCCCATCCTTCCCTTAACTGTCCTCGAAAGTCAGATCTTCTCTCAGGAGCGTGCCACTTGGAATGGTCTTGTGATTTCCACGGTGAGTGACATTTCTTCTTGAAAGCGACCGCAACTTCTCCTCGTATGAAGGCAGTGGTGACTGTCATCATTTCTTCCATGGTCTTTGGGACATGTTCGTTGAGACGCTTTGTTAGTTCGGGGTTATTGACCCCATGCATGAACTCAGAGATCCGCATGCATTCAGGGGCTCCCTTCATGCGCCCGGTTTCAACTTTGAACCGTTCCATGAAATCCTCAATGGTCTCCCCGTCTCTCTGCTTAATGTTGTGAATTTCTACTAGATCTTTCACATATTTCTTTTGCTGCATGAAGTATGCTAGGAAGGTCGCTTTGAGACGCTTTTACCCATCTATGCTTTCTGGAGGTAGTTCATCAAACCAGACCCTTGCGGCCCCTATTAGGGTAGAGTTGAACATGTGACACCACGTAGGCATCACCCAACGTTCCACCTGTGTCGCGGCTTGGAAGACTTTCAAGTGGTCTTCGGGGTCTCCAGTTCCGTCATAAGTTTTTATATTGTTGGGTATGCGCGTCTTCCGCGAACTTTTGAAGTTGCAGATTCTAGGCGTGAATGGATCCACGTCCTCGCAGGTCCAGGGTACGGCAAAATCATCTTCATCTACCAGTTTGCGCCTTTTTGTTCTTGACTTCCAGTATCCTCTGTTACTGGTGCTGCTTTCCGATCCGCGGGATGATGGGGGTTCACTTTCCCTCCATCTTTTTACGCTGCGGAATCGATCTCTATACTTGGTCCTGGTCCCCTGAGAGTAAGTATCGCCATACGATTCTTCGACGCCCCAGAGGTGGTCTTCAATTCAGGGATGTTCCCTACTGAGGGAATGACCTCTACTGTGAGAGGGGTCTCTCGAGTCCGTCCTGCTTGGCCCGGATATTGTTGCAATTGGCGAGTAGGTATCACTGAGTCGCTCGTGCACACTCTTTCTTCGGTGGTTCAAGCGGTTAAACACGTTTTTGTCCTTTTGCTTCTCGCGACCGTGTGTTCGAGATCTCTGAGGGTGGAATCTCGTAGGCGAGTTTTCTGCCCTTGAGTTTAAGGAGTTCTCCCTTTCTCTTCGGGTTTTCTTGGAGTTTTCTCCAAAATCTAGTCTGGTTTGGACTTCTTTTTGCTTGTCACACCGTGCCTTCTCCATAATGATCGGCAGTGTGTCTTCATAGTGTTCTTCGCAGAAGTCCAGGATGTTCACCCTGGGTGCGGCGTCCGGAGCCTTTTCCTTGTTTGCAGTTTTCGTGATAGTGGTCACAGTGGGGGTTGCATTAGCCATTGTGCTCATTCTGATGAGAGTAATTCCTAGTGTCGGGTCCTACGGATGGCGCCAACTTGTTGATACAAAAGTTAGGTCGGGTCTTACTTTGTCCGAATAGGCAGCTATCCGGGTATATAGAGCCTTGTTCTTGTATCAAGTGAACTTGTTTAGAGAACCCTCCACAAGGAAACAAACACCGTTAACCTTATCGTGGGAGCGGATCCCACTATCAGACTCCGGCGTGAGAGTAACTATAGGATTCTGGGAGAGTAATTGAGTGTGTTTAGGGTTTGTAAGATACCTGTATTGATGATAATTGCGTTTCTTTTATAGGATAGATACCCCTTAGGGTTTCCGTATCTTTCGGCCCAAGATACGTCCGACATTCTAGGGATTCGGAGTTATCTTTGATGATTTAAATAAGTAAAGCATATCTCTTTCCTAATTATGTTATCCTTAGAGAGGACTTTGTGAAGATACCGCGGCCGTAACCCGTAGGACCAAGAGGCAGTGACCGTGGTTCATGGGCCGCATGCCCGTTATCAGCTATTAAGCCTATAATAATATGAGTGGGCCGGGTCGATCCACCCTATACGTCATCATGTAAGAAGTTAGATATTTTTGTACGTTTACTTTTTTATGAGAGGTTGTTTTATGTTTTTCAATCCCACATCGATCAAATAGATGATATATTGCTTCCTTTTGTACTTTGGTTTGTATTATTTACATGTTAAGATGACGCATAGCTATCTATAGCTATATTGTAGTATTCATTAAAATGATCGCCAGCCATATAGCTACAAACATTTGTAAAATAAGTCATTTGTAAAAGGGTAAAGTTAGTGTTATATGAGTGAAAAAAAATTATTATTTATAAAGTTAAGGCCTCACAATATATGATATATATATTTTTTCACTCACATAACACTAACTTTACCTTCTCATGTTCAAAGTGAACATGACAATTCCTCAACATTCTACGATTTGTATTTAATAAGTAGCTTATGGCTTATAACTGATAAGTCATAAATTGAGTTCGAGTGTTTAGATTAGTTTGTCATAAAATGTTCGAACAAATGCCAGAAAAAGTTTTATATGCTCATATGCAAAAGAAAAAAAAACACTTATCAAGACCTTCGTAAGGTTGGACGGTATGATGGTAAACTCACCTAAGAAAGTGGCGCGTGACTTGTTATCCCACCCAGGGAATTCACCGAACAAACACCCACTAGCTCGGTGAGTTTTGGCAAAAAAATACACGCCTTGTGGTGAGAAACTCACATAGTGTGAGTTTTAAATTTGTGGCCCCCCTTTGTAAGTTACCGTTTCATATAATTTTTTTTAAAACCCCTCTTTTTACCTATAAATACCCACTACTTCACCCATTTTTAAACACAACTCTTTCAATTTATATACAATTTCTCTAAAAAATTCACACTCTATTTTATTTTTAAAAAAATATCTCACCAAAACACTCCCCGACCCAACAAACGTCAACCAAGAAACTCTGACCGAAGCAATCCACCGACACCCGATGACACGTTTATGCTCCGAAACCCATCACCAAACACAAACTTATTATGACCACAATCATACTACCACCAACCTTACCAAAACCAACCATACCAAAACCCAGCACCGGCATCGGAACAATATGCGTTTCACGGTTACGGGTCATAACCAAACGCGTTTCAGGATTACTCGTCCCAACATTCCTCGTTTCCATTTAACCACCAAGACTACGTCTCACAAAACCAAATGGGTGGTTCGTCATCACAACCACGTACGGATCCACCCAGGTCTCTGATTAATGCATTTTTGATCTAAGAGTTGTATACGCCTGAATTTTCAGAGTCTTTACAAGAAAACACTGTTTATTGGCAAGAACCCAATACTTACGAGGCCGTGGGTGAACGAGTCGCGACCTCACCAACGAAGAAGAAGAAGGCAACCCGCAACCGCTAAAAGAGGCGGATTCAAACTGATGATGCACCCCGACAGACTGCGTGGACAACTGAGGAAGAAATTGAGTTGGCTAAAGGTTGGCGTGCCGTTTCTAAAAATAGCCAGCATGGTAACGCGAGGAAAAAAGATGGCTTTTGGTGTGAGGTTTTGGCATACATAGAGATCAAAACAAAATAGGAAGGTCGTCGGATGTATGATATAGTGGTGGGAAAATGGAAGACGGTGCGCCCTGCCGTGGTTCGATTTTGTGGGGTGTACGGTAACGTCATGCGTATGGCGCAGGAGAGTGGAGCCGGAGACGAAGATTACGTTCAAAGGGCAATGATTCACTATCAAGATGAAACCGGAGTTCCCTTTAAATTTCGTCATTGTTGGGATGTTTTAAAAGACAGTCCGAAATTTCAAGAAATAGCATTTCCAAACTTCAACCAAGGGTCTGAGGGAAGTAGCAAGAGGCACAAGTCATCTGGTTCTAGTTCGTTCAACACATAGTCTGGGAACGCTAGTATTAATCCGAATACTACAGTTTTCGATGAAGATGAGGTGCAGAAAATTCGACAACCAGGGACAAGGATAAAGCGAGAGTTGTTGCGAAAAATAAATGTCCCAACGCGTCAGGATCGCCAACTATGAATGACGATGCATTGGCTAAGTTGATGGTAAACGAGATGACATCTACTGAGGTTCAACAACGCGAAGTATTTATGAAGCTCAAAAGGAGGGAGGTCGAATGTCGTGAACGAGATATTGCAGATACGAAGTATTGAGCACAACAAGAAGACATAAAGTTATATCTCCAGCCATACGATCACTTGACCGAGGAGCAGCGATTGGCAATGGATGAAATAAGGGCAAAGATCAAGGCGAAGTATAATTTGCAGTATTACGTTTAAGTTTTAATTTATCTATATATCGTATCAATTTAATTTATCTATGTATCGTTTAAGTTTTTAATCTATGAATAAAAGTTTTAATTAGTTAACGTTTTTATTAATTTTGTACGTTTACGTAAATATTAACGTTTTTAGTTTATGAGTAAAAATATTTAAATAAAAAAAGGTGAGTAAGGTGAGTTTTAGTGGTAAGGTGAGTTCTTATTACGGTTGAAATGTGAGTTGTAAGGTGAGTTTTAATTGAAGAGAGAAAATTGATGTGACGCTGACATGTTAGGTGACTTTGGATGTCTTATATCATCCAGCCTAAGCTCAAGTTTATAAGACTTTTTTTAACAAAAAGTATGTAAGCTTACTTAAACATTTCAATAGGTCCACTTTTGCTGCATAAGTTAATTAGCCTCGGATAAATTTAAAACAAGCATCCTCTAAAGTTTATAGTACATCCGTCTCAAAATTATTGTTCACTATTTCATTTCGGATTGTCCAAAAATAATCGTACGCTTCCAAAATTTAATTCGATTTTACCGTATTACCTTTATTTGATTTTTCTTTGAAAGGCAACAATATATATAAAACCTCCAAAAGAAGGAAAATACAATACACCACATCTCTCCTCAATTAAAGAAGATGATTAAAAGAGGAAAAGATTTAAAGAAAACAACAAATTACCTTCACTTGATGTTATTATTACAAACATTAAAGAAGTGTTAAATTAATTAGGTAATGGTAATTTTAGGACGGATGGAGTATATATTAGTTTTTAGTGGCCGTATTTGAGTCCGATTTATCAATTACTCTCATTGCCGTGAAAGGAAAACAATATATAAAGAGAAGTCAAAAAGTTTGTGTCTTTTTTGCTCGGGATAAAGCCGTAGAATACCAACGAACTTTGCCTAATTTATCGATTTAGTACGTGTACTGAAATAATTATCGATTTGGTACGTGTACTTACATAAAGTGTTCTCATTTGCACATTTTGATGATGTGTCACGTTATTGATGTGCCACGTGTCAGCATATCACGTATGACACATCATCAAAATGTGTAAATGAGAACACTTTATCTAAATACACGTACCAAATCGATAATTGTTTCAGTACATGTACCAAATTGATAAATTAGGCAAAGTTCGTTAGTATTTTACGGCTTTATCCCTTTTTGCTCGTAGTTGTTATGTCGATCCTCTCGAGGAATTGGGATGCCGTCTTGTTGGTATATTTGTTCGTAGTTGTTAATATATATTTTGTTGCCTTTTAACAAAAAATGTCTTGTGTCTTTTATGCCACTTCCTTCCAAAACTTGTATGAACTTTTTTGGCCCACATGGGTTGAGGACAAGAAATGTTGCTTGGTTATATAATGTGGTGTAAGCGGTGCCTGCAAGTTGACATAAGTGTGATGTAATCATATTGGAACCTTTGTGATGAGATATATCTATCATCAAAAAGGCCCTATATGGTTAAGTCATACAAGTTGTAAACCGTTTGAATCTTTTTGTATGCAACTTATTTTATAACCTTTAATACACATTTTGTATACCACTTATTTTGTAATCTTTGATCGCTTTTTGGAAATATTATTCTTTTTAACTATCCGTATTCAATAACGACTCATGCATTCCCTTTTAACATGAATATAAATAACAAAATGAAGGCACAACCTCAAACACTAATATTTGTATACAACTTATTTCGTAACCTTTGATACACATTTGTGTTTTTTGGAAAATTATTCTTTTCTAACTATCCGTATTCAATAACGACTCATGTTATTCCTATTTAACATGAACATAAATATCAAAATGAAGGCAGAGCCTCACACGCTACTGTGAGATAAAAATAATAGACAAGATTCTACATATAACAACGACACATGTTGATGGGCAACAACTTAGTAATAAGATCCGAAAATCAAAACGAACAAATAAATTAAGAGCAGCGTTCCCTCTGAGATACAGAATTCACCACTCAAAGACCTCGCTAGGCAAATCCAACTTGGCGACCTCGTTACATACACACCACGAGATCCCAAATCAGCTTCCAAGATCACCTCCTAGTTCTGCCAAAAATTAGAATAGCAATGGAAAAATACTCTCTAAGTTTTAGAGAAGTAATTGTAGGAAACCAAAAAACTGTCTTTTCTTCATTCATCATTTTTCAATACATACAGGAGAATAGGAGAAATAACCACCCGCGTAGCTACATTTAGGGAAAAGTAAATAACTATTCAAAAATAAATGAAAATAATAAAGAAAATAAAATAACATGGACTTAAGGCATCTTGACTGGTATGTAGAAAAAAAACGTGAGGATATTGTCTGCAATCAGATGATGGAAGGATTTGATTGAATCAAGTTGACCCATGTGTTTCCCATGTGACTTGGGATTGGAGGTGGGTTCGGGTCAATCATATCAGACGGGTCTTTAGGAGCCTGCCTATCATCCTCCTCAACTTCAGAAAGTTTGCCCTCAAACTTGGAATAGGATCAGCAGGATCGTAGTAAGGTTCAATATCAGCTACATTAAACGTGGCTGCTTCCTTAGGAGTTTTGGGCAGACTGACCTTGTAAGCATTGTCGTTAACCCGTGCTAAAACCCTAAACGGACCATCAGATTTGGAGCTAAGCTTGGATCGGCGTTTGGCTGGAAACCGGTCCTTGCGAAAATGAATCCAGACGAGATCACCCGGATAAAACAGTATGTGCTTGCGTCCCTTATCACGGCGATACTTAAGGAGTTCATTGGACTTTGTGATTTTATCATGTATGTGCGGGTGCAAAGCCTTAATGTAAACAGCTCGGTCACTGGCTTCCTGGTTAAACTTAGAAGATGTATCAAGGACGGCTAGATCAAGCAGAGTCTTCGGGTTCAAGGCATAAACGACTATAAAAGGACTAAGACCGGTACTCTTTTTGGGAGCCCTATTATAAGCGAATTCAGCCTGAGGTAGCAAATCTTCCCACTGTTTCAGGTTAGTGGTGATGAGAGCTCGAAGTAGCGATCCGAGGGTGAGGTTAGAAACCTCCGTCTATCCATCCATTTGTGGGTGACTAGAGGTACTAAACTTAAGTTTAGTACCCATTTTTCGCCATAATGTTATCCAAAAATGGCTAAAAAATTTGACGTCCCGGTCGCTAACTATAGTTCTTGGAATCCCATGGAGACGAACGATTTCTTTAAAATAGAGGTTAGTCACTTGCACAGCATCATACATGGTATGACAAGCAATGAAATGAGCCATTTTTGAGAAATGGTCGACCACCACCATAATAGAATCCTTTTGGCGTTGTGTACGGGGTAAGCCGATGATAAAATCGAGACTAACGTCTTCCCATGGGGCAACGGGTACAGGTAATGGCATGTATAACCCATAGGGAAAAGAGTGACCTTTCGCTCGATGGCAGGGTAAATAGCGGCGGACAAAATGCTCTACATCTCGCACCATCTTCGAAAAAAAAAATGATTTTGCAACATTACGAGAGTATTATCTATACCCAGGTGCCCTGCTAAACCACCTTCGTGTGTCCCTTTGATCAACATTACTCGAATACTATGTCGAGGGATACATATTCATTTTCCCCTAAACAGAAAACCATTAGACAAGTGATATTTACCACTAGCATGATTTTGACAGCTACAAAATAGCTCTTCGAAATCAGGATCAAAAGAATAGTAATGCTTGAGGAGTTTGAGACCTATAACCTTCAGCTGTAAAGAATTAAATAAAGCATACTTACGAGACAAAGCATCAGCTCCCTTGTTTAATTTTCCTGACTTGTGCTTAATAGTGAAAGTAAAGGCTTGTAAGTACTCCACCCATTTAGCATGTCGATGCTGTAACTTGTGTTGGCCTGAATGTACTTGAGTGCTTCATGATCGGAATGCAATATAAACTCCTTAGATATCAAATAATGTTGCCAATGATCTAAGGCCCTGATGATTGCATAGAATTCTTCGTCATACGTTGTGTATCGCCGTTTTGTATCATTAAGCTTCTCACTGAAGTAGGCAATTGGACAACCCAATTGTGACAAGACAACCCTAATTCCCATTCTTAACGCATCACATTCAACCTCAAACACCTCATCAAAACACGGTAGTTCCAACACTAGAGTAGAAGATAATTGTTTCTTGAGTTCTTCGAACGCGATATGTGCTTGATGGTTCCAAACAAACTGTCTAAGCTTGGTAATTTCAGTCATTGGTGCCACAAGAGTACTAAAATTCTTAAAAAAACGCCGGTAGAAGGAGGCCAATCCATGAAAGCTTCAAACTTGTTGAATAGTTTGAGGAACCGGCCAATCTCGGATGGCTTGAACCTTTCTTTCATCAACCTGGATTCCCTGAGCAGAAACTAAGTAACCAAGAAATGTTATTTGGGCCGTATAAAAATCACACTTTTCTAAGTTCTTATAGAGCTTTTCGTGGTCAAGTACTTCAAATAATTGTTGGAGTTGTGATTGGTGATCTTTTTCAGTTTTACCGAAGACCAATATGTCATCAAAATACACAACAACAAATCTACCCATAAAAGGTTTTAATACCTGATTCATCAATCACATGAAAGTACTCAGGTGCATTTGACAAGCCGAAGGGCATAACCAACCATTCATACAGCCCCTCCTTTGTCTTAAAAGCTGTTTTCCACTCATTTCCTTCATAAATTCTAATCTGATGATAACCACTTCTTAAATCAACTTTTGAAAACACCGTGGCACCATGTACTTCATCCAATAGATCATTCAACCGTGGAATAGGGAATCGGTATTTGATAGTGATCTTATTGAATGACCTACTACCCATACACATTCGCCGCTCTCCATTCTTTTCGGGCACTAGAATAGTAAGGACTGGACATGGGCTGAGTGACTCGCGAATAAGTCCCTTTTGCAGCAGCCTATCAACTTGTTTCCTCATCTCTTCCATTTTTTGGGGATTGGATTGATATGCAAGTTTGTTGGGTACTATGAAACCGGGAATGAAATTGATTTTATGCTGAATGGTGCGTAATGGAGGTAAACCGGAAAGGATTTCAGTAGGAAGTACTTGGTTATAGGCTTGTAAGAGGGGTTGGACATAAGGGTGTGGTTCGGTTGGTATGTTGATTTCTTTTTCATCAAGGCCCAGGAGTAGGAAGTCCTTACAAGAATAGTACTCCTGTTGTTCAGCCTTCAACAGTGTACTCAAAGACTGGGTAGGTTTATTAGAAGGGGTGGATGGTGACATTGGGGTAAGTACAATCCGGCGATCATTGTGGTTGAAAGAGTAAGTGTTTTGGTAGCCGTCATGCATGACCCGGTGATCAAATAACCAAGGGTGTCCTAAGAGTACATGTAAAGCATCCATAGGAATGACATCACACCAAATCTCGTCTACATACGACCTACCAATACTCAAAGATAGAAGAGTTCAATGAGAAACATGTATTCCTTTACTTTGGTTGAGCCACTGAATCACATAAGGTGATGGATAGGGTAGCTGCACTAACATTGCTTCTCAAACCTTGATGTCCAAATTGAATCTGACCACCCAACCCCATCCATCTCCTTATGTGATTCAGTGGCTCAACCAAGGTAAATGAATACGTGTTTCTCATCGAACTCTTCTATCTTTGAGTATTGGCAAGTCGTATGCAGACGAGATTTGGTGTGATCTCATTCCTATGGATGCTTGCCATGTACTCTTAGGTCGCCCTTGGTTATTTATAGATTCAGCATCCATAACTGAATCCAATGTCGTGTCAACTGTGAAGGAATTATCTACCCCCTCGTACTCGACCAAAGTGACCATCTTCTTATTTGGACACTCGGAAGCAATATGCCCCAATCCCTGGCATCAAAAACACCTTCGCGGGACACGGGTTGGCGTTGAGAAATTTTCAGGTATAGTGGGTGTTTTGTTGGTTGGTACTATTTTGGTTTGGGTTGTGTTTTTAGTAAAGGTTCGTCCAGCTTTAAACTTTCCTTTGTTTCGTTGCTGGTTATCTACCTTGTGGGCCAACAGGGTCAAGTCGTCTAGGGATGAGTAGGGGTACAACTCCACAATATTAGCAACACGGGTATCTAATCCCCCCAAATATCGTACCAGAGTTTGCGGTTCATCCTCGGGTAGATCACACTTCATAAGCAAATACTCAAATTCCTGAGAGTACTCCTCTGCTGGTCGTTGGTTCTGTTTAAGATGGTGTAACTGAGAAAAACTTGCCTGGATGTAATAGGAGGGCAAAAATTTCTGTTTGAGTAGTTTTTTCATCTTTGGCCACGCCTTCACCTTCGTCTTTCCCAACCGCTCTCGCTCAGTGCATGTATTAGCCCACCATGTTGATGCATACTTTCTCAATTTCATGGCCACAATCTTTACTTTGTGTTCTTCAGATGTTTCTTTGTAATCAAAAGCACATTCTACTGTTCTCAACCATTCTACAAACTCGTCAGGATCGAGCTTTCCATCGTACTCAGGGATTTCAACCTTAATATCATTGGAATACCACTGACCAGGCCCTTTCGAACGAACCCTTGATCCACTAGTGTCATTATCATCTTCCCTTTGGCGGTTAACAGAGAGTTCAAAGATCTGATCTTACATAGCCTTCATCTTCTCAGCCATCGCCTTTTTTTTAGCCTCAAGACTTTCAATAGCTTTCCTCAAATCAGCAGAACTTCGGGTATCCATAGCTCCGATACCAAATAATGGGCAGCAGCTTAGTATAAGATCTGAAAATCAAAACGAACAAATAAATTAAGAGCAGCATTCCCTCTAAGATACATAATTCACCACTCAAAGACCTCGCTGGGTAAATCTAACTTGGCGACCTCGTTACAAACACACCACGAGATCCCAAATCAGCTTTCAAGATCACCTCCTAGTTCTGCCAAAAATTAGGATATCAATAGAAAAATACTCTCTAAGTTTAGAAAAGTAATTGTAGGAAACCAAAAAACTGCCTTTTCTTCATTCATCATTTTTCAATACATACAGGAGAATAGGAGAAATAACCACCCACGTAGCTACATTTAGGGAAAAGTAAATAACTGTTGTAGAAAAGGTAAAAAATAAATGAAAATAATAAAGAAAATAAAATAA